>OMKZ01015018.1:0-30262 GCA_900302535.1 Neoniphon sammara | reverse complement strand
CTGGGATTACGAGAGCTTTCCCATTCTGCTCCCCCTCTGAGAGCATTCCTCATCGGTGGACGTTTCTCTGTGACTATTACAGACAGAAAAGACAGATTACTGTGCGTTGTGATATTACGATGCAGATTATGTTCTCATCGACTGAATTGATTAAGTTTGGGGCTGTGATCTATCGTTGGCTTGTAATATTTCTCAAGAACACACTTGTTTCTCTGAATATTATATGAAAGATTTCCTTGCTGAAAGATAGGTTTCAAGATAACAGCCGTGCCTGTGTTACAGCTAGACTAGGACTGCGAGTCAGAACCAGTACTGGTTGTCATTCCTCTTTAATCAGAGGTAGATTCAGACCAGGTTGTCTGGCAGTGCTGCTAACTATTTGGCTATTTTATCAGCCAGTATCAGTTGGATGTTTGGCACAGAGGATTCCACTGTTTTGGTGATTGTTGTTTTGTTGTAGAGACTAATTCAACACACAATAATAGGCTGGGACAGTCTCTGCAAAAATATCCCTTTGATGCAGTGAGGCATTTGTCCCCAGAGACACAAGGAATGTAAAATGAATATTAGTTTTCCCCTCTTTCTCAATTAGGGTTCTTCACCATTATATGGGCGTGATGCAGAATTTACTCCATGACATTATTTATAACCGTACTGGAACTGCTACATCAAGAGTGTGAAAAACATGATCTCAGCTCTCGTGTGCCAGAACCTCTGTCAGCAGAGGGGAGAAACTGTTCTTCACAGGGAATGGATGTTGCAGGGAAACCTCCTGTGGTCCATCAACACCTCACTTTAGTTATTGATGGGGAGGGACAGGTATGCTCTTCCAGGATTAGGAAGAAGCCTCTCACATATCCACTGCTCCTGAGCTCACAGACTGATGTCATTCACATCGGCTCTCAGCGGTCACGGTGTTAAATGTTGGAAACTGTTTCTGCTGTGACGGCAATAAGAAAAAAAAAATGTTTCCTGTACCTTTATGATGAATGAATGTGTTCTCTTCTTTGAGAATGATTCTACAGCGCTGCTCTTGTGACATCACAGTGATCCTCTGGAATTCTTTGTTGTTTTGATTACATAACAGCTCATGCTCCATGTGCACTTTTAATGAGGGTGTGGGTCAACTGTTGTGTCATAAAGCACAAAAGAGCATTCTCAAGGAATATCCAAATATATATGGTTGTGGTTGGCACCCTCTTATTTGTTTTTTTTTCCAAGTTGCATTGTTTACATTCTTTAGATCGACTAGTTTTAATGTTTTCATATTTTAGAGATTTCCTATGGTGGGCTGGAATGGAAAATTCCTACTATTTTGTCCTCTGTTTTTAAGGACCACTGCTTTTGTTATAGTTGAGTGGAACACCGTCCAATACAATTGTGATAAGCACAGTGTGTGATAGGCCTGATATGAAATAGGATTCTTCTAACATAGCCTTTTAAGGGGTTAAGAGGGGTAAAACATTTTCATATCTTAAGTAAATATCTGGTGATATCATATTCCTAAACTCCTCTTAGAAAGGCAGTACACTCAAGACTCAAGAACTCTTGGCCTGAATAAACTCTCCCCTGTTGTTTTTCTACCAAAGATTTTGGTCCTCCAATATTAATTAGAAACAATATCCTATTTCAACATGTGGACACAATCACAGATCCCCAAGGTAGATTTCCCATTGTTACAGGTGAACTATGTTCAACCTCAGTTGTCCTGCAGAATATAAACAGACTGAATTGTACTAATCCAGAGTTTTACAGGCGGCTGCTCTCTAACATTCCTCCTTCAAGCCCCCAGACTAATTTAATAATGGGAAGTGACCTTTACTGCATGCTCAATAGCTATTTGGATAAGTCTTCACAAATATGCACAAAGAAATTCAATAGACTACTTTCTCACTAGCAATACATTTATTCTGATACAATCTGCTGAATACCATAATATTGTAATCTCTGATCCTGCTGCCCTAACATTCTCAGTTGAGTAATGATAATCGGATATAATGATAATCCAATGATACAAGCATCACTTAACATCTGGAGGCAGCTAAACAAATATAATGACCTGAAATCTCTTTATCCTCTGATGCCAGTCATTGGTAATCAGTTATTTCCACCTTGCTATAATTGACTCATCTCTTAAAGTTCAAGTTCAAGTTGATTTAGAGCCCTAAATCTGGGTGAGTACTTGTATGAAGAAATTATAGGATAAAAGATGGTATTTTCACTTGATTTCAACAAACCACAAATAAATAAATATTACCTAGAATAAAAACATATGCCACTATACACCATAGTGCCAGGGTTTACCCTCTCTGTGACATCCCAGCACCTAAAAAAGATACAGCTCATAATGATTGAAATGATCAAAGCCAAACTCCAGCTGTTGTATTGCTCTCTTTCAACCAGTGACCCAGTGTTATAATATTGACCCAGTCAGCTCATTCAAAACAGCCTCAAGAAGCTCCTGCTCCCTCCCAACTGTGACTCCCATTTCTATCCTTAAACCCTTAGCACCCTGTGTGTGTTCTCTCTCTCTGTATATATGTGTGTGCACGTGTGTGTGTGTGTGTGTGTGTGTGTGTGCGTGCGTGCGTGCGTGTCAGTTGACATGCTGACATGCTGGCCGAAGCATCAAGGCAGCATGTGCACGAGAGAGAAGATGCTGTGTGGAAAAGGAGGCACCCAGGGAGACAGAGACAGACCGAGACAGTGTGCAGATGGATGGGCTGGAGAGGCCCTGCGCTCCTGGGAGAGAGAGATGGAGCTGGAATGTCTCACTGAAACACAGCCAAGTCTACAGGTTCAGCTGAAAACAGACAGCAATAGACCTATATGACTGTTTATCATCATTCATTGGTGTAATCAATCAATCATCATTTCTGTCATCATCATGAGGTGGCACTGAGATCAGATCTTTGCTGTGTCAGGTACAATAATTATTTTCCCTAGACTTTTCATTCAAAAATTTCCATTTCATTTCCATTTTGCTGCATGTTGAATATGAATGCTTTTCCTCTGATCACAAAAGTCAACCTTACTTATTTGGTAATTATGCAGCTTTTCGGATGCCATTGCGCTGTGATACACTCAATGGAAACCGCATGGCAAAGCCGGGGGTTGGCTTTGTGCCATCTTACCACCCATTTTTCGCAAGTTTACTTCTCTAGCCAGTAGGGCACCATCCCAAAATCCACTCAGAGTTCAGCAGTTTGTACAGTTGGTGTGTTTGAGTATATATAGTGAAAGATAATGGGACACTTGGCTCCACTACTCACACACACATCCTAAAAATAAAACAAACCAAAAACTACCACCATATTTTTGTATTCAAATGTCAAATCTATTCCAATTTACCATGAGCTGGAAAAGCTGTGAGTAATGGAAGCCCGCTGCCTGAAAGGAGGTAACCGAGATCTGACAGGATAACACTTTTATATATTAGCCCTGCTGTGCCTCAATCCATCAGTTTGTTTTGCTTGGCCTTTCGCTTGAGGTATTGCTCATCATATCTGTGGTCGACAGTGATAATGTTGTTTTAGATACACAGTGCTGTGCTGAGGAAACTGTGGCTTACCAACCAACTGACAGCAGGAATAGCATGCTGGGATCAACAGGCTCGCTCCACTTGGATGTTTTAAATCATCAGTTATTTCAATATTCCTTTAAAAGAATCTCTTAATCCACTTAGCTTTTTCTCTTCAGATCTCCATGTCATTTTTTCTTTCCCTCTCTCCTCTCTGCTCTGATTCTATCTCCTATGCTTATCTTTCCTCTCCGTCAAGCTCATATTCTCCGCTGATTCCACAGTTGTACAAATCCCACCATAAAGGATTTTTGCGGGAATGCAATGTGGAGCCTGGCTTGCCGTTTCTGTGTGATCAAGGCAGGATGTCCTAATGGCTGGCAGACATATCTCCACATCTGCGACCCGAGCTCAATGATGAGCTCTGCGATAATATCTAACTGTGATTAGACGAGAGATCTGGCGAGAGTGCAGGGGCTGACAGGGGATCGGAGGGAACCCTCGTAGATCCAGTGGACTGTTTGAGTTGACCTGAAGCAAGTGAATTTAAATAAGGTGCATCACACCACTTGATATAACTCCACAAGTATCAAAATACAGCTGCTTGATACAGATTCTTAAAACAAGTTGATTTGCACTTATCACATTTGAAATGCTCTCCCCATCATTGGCAGATTTCAACACTACATGAAATTACTTACTAAAATGGCTAGTTCTGCAAAATGTGGATCAGATGTTGCATAGTATGTACTTGCAGCATGTCATTATCAGCATTTACTGGTCATATGTACAGCATATATTTATCAAGATTTGGCTGTTAGGCGCAGAACATGTATTTTTTGAAACCAAGCCACACTTGCCCAAAAATAGACCGGTGGATGCAGCAGTATTTGCATGGAGCATCCATCTTCGTGTCAGGCCTTTAACAGATCAGAGGCCTCTGATCGTTTCAGGAAGCAATGAGCCCCTTCGGCCAATTGCTGATGTTAGCAAAGCTGATATTTTTTGATTTTCGTCCAATAGTAAGATGATTTTGACATACATATGGAAACCAGATGGTCCTCAGCCCAAACAAATCTTCCAGGCCTTTAAACGGCGTGTGTAATCAGATGATTGTGACTTACACACCAACCTGTGACCTAAAGATAAACAACCACTTTTGTAAGAATGTGTGCAAGACTGTGCATTCATGTGTGTGCGTGTGTATGTGTGTGCATGCATGCGTGTGTGTGTGTGTGTCCCGGGCCTCTTTATGTCCTCAGTGACCTCCGCTCGCTGATTGCTGTGGATCTTCCTCTGCTGTTTGTTGATATGCTCTGCCGTTGCGTGCATCATGCATTAGGGTGAATGCCGCGCAGACCCATCTATCTATTAGGTATATGATGCAAGGTTGATGCAAGTTTTGAAAGCACGTGCATATTTCTGTGTATGTTCGTGTGTACGAATAATGCAATTGCATGTGTCTGTTTGTATATGTGTGTATAGTGTGTGTGGACCCTGCCAGGTGGATGAATGAATGTTATGGAAAATGAAATGGGCCTGCGAGGGAAAAGGGCTGGTCGGGGTGGCTGTGGCGGTTGGAAGCTGGGTCAGTTTTCCAATCTGTCCACCGTGTGCCTGTTGGTCACCTGCTCACAATTAGACCTGGACGTCTGCTCCTTTTTCCTCTGATGGCCCCTGCAATCACTGTCCAGGTCGGGCCTCTCTCACTTGTCTTGGAGCACACATGTCAAGGCCTGGAAGCAAGGCAGTGAAACTGAGCAGCTATCCACCATCGTATCACTGAATGTAGGTCTGTTGTGTTGCGCTCAAGGATGAAGCATTTCATCAACTTGAAAAATTAAATAAAATGACCTAAGAGTACATTCCTGCCTTACTTACTCAGTTTGAAATTATTCACCCTTTTCACAGAGGCTTGTCAGAAATTGTCTATGTAGGTAATGCTGACTCTTTGAACGGGATACGTCACTTTTACTTTGACGCTAGAGACTTGACAACAATGCTAAGACCTTTTTCATTACTATAACTCAGATTTTGTTTCCCCAAATGGCTTTTGTGTGTTGTGTGTTGTGTGGTTTGGGTTGATTACGTTTGGCTTGTTTGCTCGGTCTTGCATAAGTCCTACAACACCACCCACAATATGATTCATATTTTTTTCACCCCGAACTGAATTTTGACAACAATTCCGACCAATTCCCTGAAACACAGGGCTATTACATGGAAAGTGATTTCATTCTATGGTTCATGTGCTTTGGAACAAAAACAGGAATAAAACAATGCTATAGACTTGGCTTTTGGCAGCTGAAAGAATGGAGAATTTTTGGAAAGTGTTCAACACGAGGACCAGGGTCTAGAGTTCAACCCAACTGTCTGGCGAGCGCTGCAGCAGGTGCTACCTGAGGCTGGCTGTTTCAAATCCTCTTTTCAATGGCTGGAAACTATTTTAATGGGAAACACAGGGATAGATAATAAAAAGAGACAGAGTTAGAAGTTAACTCTTCTCCAGGCCCAATTAGATGGTGGACTGTTTTTGTCAGGAATCTTTCAGCAGTTGCTCAGGGAATTTCGCTTTATTATACAAGCACATCTTCTCTCCACAGTCCTGCCTGTGAAAGGACGGCGCCAATAAGAGAAAGAGAGAGAAATGGTGGATGAAAAATTTCCCAGTTCCCTACTGACACTTGAGTTTGATTTGAAATGCCAATCATTATTACCCTTTTTGGTAGTTAAGTGAGGTATTATATAATAATTGCTCCTGGTAAATGACTGGATAATGCGCTCATTTGTATCGAATTAAATGCAATCAGGCATTAGCATGGTCATTACAAACCTGGCCCTGACCACTGCCATGGAGAACATCTCCCACATGCTGCACATGATGTCAGGTTATGTACAGGTCACCACAGCATCTTCTACATCCATTTACTCTTGGAGTCCCTCAGGTATGCTTTCATTCACATTCTCACTGTTTGCTGGAGTACACAGGGCTGGTGTGCGGGCCTGCTGCCCTCTTGTATCCTTAATATGAGGTCAGGGTTTATTCCAGGAATCTCTGATGGCATTCACGTGTGCTCCCTCTTTGTGCTCTGGCCCTAAGAGAGAGAAAATATCTGCTTTAATACCTCAAAACTCTCCCACCTACACTGTGGGAAATGTTTTCTTCACAGGAATTCAGTCCGTACAGTGTTTGTGCTTCTGAGACAAGGGATCCCAAACAGGAATGTTGTTTTCAAGCACTCTACATCTACAGGGTTAGGGTTAAAAAGCAACCAAAGAGACACTATGCACTATGCATAAAAAGACAACTTGCCTCACCAGAATGGTACTTAATAGTACATTGGAATTCTATATGTACCCTGAAAATATCCTTAAAGGACCATGTCGGTCCTATTTTGACATCTTGCCAATGGTCATGATCATATCTGTCCAAATATCAGTTTGTTTTGGTAGCTTAGAAGTCAAGGCTAATTTACCCCAATTCATGCAATTCATGTTCAAACAATGTGAACAACTGCTCAATGAAACTTGAAAGCTGCTACACATAAGTAATTCCATCTTGTGAGTACATGAAGCATGTATGTTCACTAGAATTGCCATAAATCCATTAAAATTTCTGCACATGAAACTTGAACTTGAACTTTTTTCCAGGTGCATTCAAATTCTGCTCAAGGGCTCTCTTCAGTTTTGTTGTGAGTAGTTGTAAAGTTGTACCACGGAAAAAGGAAACACATTATTTCAATTTAAACTAGAAACAGAGGGAACACTTGTTATATTTGTAGCAACTTTCGTGTTTCACGGAGCAGTTTTTCACATTGAACATGATTTAAAAGCTACCAAAGCATTTTCTGTACACACTTGCACAGCCAATATTTGTGACAGATCGATTTGATCGCGACTGTTGATGCGGTCCTTTAAATGTATCATCTTGCCTGACCAAAAGAATATAACTGAAGGATTATCAGCTCTGGTCTTAAAGTGTATGAGCTAAGATGGCTCCAGTCTTAAGCCCTGTTACTTTGAACGCCTTCAGTGGATGATTAGTGCTGTATCCCTTTAATACGCAAAACCAGCTTATTTCCTCCTATGTTTTTGTCCCTCTGACACAGTAAAACTTCCAGTAAGTGACCTGCGATATGACACAGTCTCCTCCTAATGCTGTCCAGCTGTGTCAGAGTGGGACCGAATCTGTGAAGACACTTACCGTCAGCACTAGAATAATCTGAATAACCACAAAGCAGCAGCTCTGAAACTTGGTGGAGAAATTTGACTGATCGAGGGCCTGTCCTTAGTGTGAAACAGTCTGTAATCTCACTCATCCATTTGCATGCTTTATTTGTTGCTGGTCTTTTGTCATGCAGAAGCTGCAGGATGACAATGATAGGTAATCATCAGACATGTCAGATATTTTCCGAAGGCAGCTAGTTGCAGCCTGAGCCTTTGTGTGGGAAAATGAGTCTTCCCTTGGCCGTATCATTTATAATCCTCCCCCTGCCGAGCAGAAAATTCACGCTCCATGTGAGTCCAGGTGAACAGGAATGGAGTGTTATTATCATCAGAAGTGGATGCAAACATTGTAAATATCAGCGTTGATGACAACAACCACCAGAGTACACTCGCTCATTCTGTCTCCCGTCAGACGTAAGGACATCTCGCAGTGGGGATGCTGTTTTTGAGGAACAGCTTTCTTTAATGGCTCATTGTCAGCTATACTTTAGATTCACCTCGCACGCTGCTTGTGAAGAGAGGAAACTCTGTGGAATGGACGTTGCGTGAAACACCACAGTGTTTCTCTTAAGACAATGTGCAACAGTATCCATGCTGATTGGCCTCATTATATCCAGACCTTGTTGTTGCTTCGCACACATGTTGATCAAAATGCATCCAAGTGTGTGCTGAATGTGAGTTTGAGGGTGGGTGGGTGACATACTTGAAAACCAGCCCATAAATAAGGAGATTTTTGAAAACAATGCCTGGGCGTGACTTACTAATCACATTATTGTGAAAATACAGTACAAAAATGGTATCTTTTTATCTCCAGTGTAGAAAGTTATTGTATTTGAAAAATACAAATTCAGAAAAAAGTATATCATTTTACAATGTAGGTCATTTATAACAATGAAAAAAGAAGGAATTCATCTCAAAACTGATTTGGTTTAAATCAAATAATATACTGAATCATACTGCATCAAATCACAGGCAAAAACAGAGGAAGTCGGCCTAATGGTGTTTTCAGTGAAGACGCCAGTTACGGAAATTATGGAAAGTTTATTTTTGGTAGAGTGTATTTTATTGGCCATTTGGCAACAGCGATAGTATAGGTCTGAGATTTTTGGTATTACTGTTTGTTACAAATGTAGTAAATGGGCAGATTGTGAAATTCGATGTATGGTAAGTATGGGAAAAATTGGAAGAAATGAAATGCAGAGAAAACAGCGAGAGAGCGGCATGGAAATCTGGAGTCTCCTGGGAAACTGGGGGAGTTGGCAAGTATGGTGGGTGAGTGTAAACAAATCCCACTTACCCCTTTTCAGCCTCTTCAATCCTACCTGCTCTCCTTCTCCTTCTCTCTCTCTGTATATTTCTCTCTTTCTCTCACTGTCACTTTATCAATCTATCACGATATGGGGTTTCGCTGCTGCTCTAGCGTTCCATGTGAACAAAAAAACAGAAATGAAACTCTAAACTGACATAATCTATCTTCAACAAGGTCAAACAAGGACTGCAGTGTATCGGTATAGTCCTTATTACTTCATCATCTGTCACATTTGATTTAGCCTGGCACAACGCCAACAACATTCTTCAACATGGAGGAACCCATTTATTGCAGTGCCACAGACCAGATGGTCCAAGGGAAAGATGAAGGGATTGAAAAAATGGAAATAAGGAGCAATGAGTTTCACTGGATACTAGAAAGTGTCACACCTTGGATTTGCAGGCTGTTACATCATTTACTGTAGGCTGCGGTGTTGGTTCTCTGTTTGGTAAGTGTAAAGTGATGTGATGATGTGATGCAGAGTGGGTGATTATTGTCCACAGTCCAGTGGACTGGCCTCCTTTCACTTAAACCTACTGCGCTGTGCTGTGCTAAATACGTCTGTCCAAATCTCTCCTGTCTTCCTCCGTTCTGTCTTCCAGAACCTGTCTTAGTTTGATCCCACGGTTTATTTGTCTTAATCACCCAGAGGAACAAAGGGGGAACGGAGACCAAAGGAGGCTTAGTTCAACCATATCACCAAGCCAGGAAAACAAACTCATTTCAATCAAAAATTATGTCTCCTTTTTTTTCTTTCTCTCTGTCTCCCTCCCTCTTTCTCATTCACTCAATCATTTTCTCTTTCTCATCATTTATTTTCCTATTGTATAGTGACAGGCTTTAGAGTATTTCAAGATGGTTTTAAACTAGGTTACCATGGGGCAATATGTCAATATGATATAAAGAAAACATTTAGCAGACGTTATTTTGTCGCCACAGAACATTTCATCATTAAACCTGCTTTGTTTTGTCATCCAGCCTCTATTTTTTTCCTCTGGAGGACCCAACAAATAGCCTGCTGCACTGACTGCCAGGCAAATATCATTGCCTCTGTTGTGTTTCTGAGGAAGAATGATGCACAGAATGAACTAACCCTAAAAGTCCACAATAACTTAAAATAATGAGGAACGGTTACGGAATTAAAGGGATAGTTCACCCATTATGAAAAACTTGATATTATTTCACTTACCCCCTAGCTCTTATGTAGGATAGTGCAGGTGCCGCCTTCCTGTCATCGTTACCGGGTACCGGAAACTAGATGGATGCTCCAAATGCTAACTGTTGCTAATCTGTCATTAAGTTGTACTTCCCTCTGGCTATCATTCTGAAAAATAACTGCCTTAATCCACTCCAGTTGATAAATAAACAAACTTTGGGTTTGATGATGTGTGTCAGAATTTTTGTAATCTGAAATGTTGTAAAAAGTTGACCTTTATTAAAAAATAAATCCAGCACAGAGAGCTGCCACACAAGAAAGTAGTTCTACCGATGATTTTTGTTTTGGTCAACTTTTTTTTTTATGTCATTTTGGATTATAAAAATTCTGACACACATCGTCAAATCCAAACTCTGTTTATTTATCAGCTGCAGTGGATTAAGGCAGTTATTTTTAAGAATGTTAGCCGAGGGAAGTACAACTCAATGGCAGGTGGCTAACAGTTAGCATTTGGAGCATCCAGCTAGTTTCCTGTACCCAGTATGATGAGAAGAAGATGGTACCACCACTGTACTACATGACAGCTAGGGGGTAAATTAATCAAGTTTTTTAAAATGGGTGGACTATCCCTTTAAGGTAGCATGTGTATGATTGCCTATGTGTATGATTACACAATTTATCCGTCATCATCTTATGAAGTCTTCCCATGTTTTCTGTTCTGTATGCAAGCTCGCCCAGTCTTCAGGACTCATGTACAGTACAAGTGTCCACTCAAAGCCAGCCAGTGTTCTGCCATAAATATTTCAGAAACGTGGCTCAACTCTAAAACAAAATACGATGCTGGCCTTTTATACCAATGGAGGCAGAGGTGAATGATTTTCAGTATGTGAGGGCCTGAAAATGACTTCAGCATGATATATGTCTGTTATGTGATTTTAGCCATAAATGTGTGTTACATAAAGTGTTCCTGTTTTAACTATTGTCAGGGAGGCACCTTCTTCTCTGTTTGACCGGTCTGTGTTTTGTATTTGGTTGCTGTAATAAGACTTAATGGTCTAGTGGAATCGTGGATAATGCAAGTCCATATTGTAATATATGATGGTTGAGCGGTTAATGACACGCCTCATTGAGCAAAGTTTGTTTTTTTTCAGGATACATACTTCTTCTCTTATTCACAGAACTTTCTGTGCTTCAGCTTTGAGCAAACATTGGACTGCCTTAAATGTTAAAGAAAAGCGTGCATCTGTACAACGGGACTCATTATGAAATCCCCCTCTGTCCACTGCAGCGATTTCCAAACAGTTCCTCATGGGAGTGAAACAACAGTGCAGTAGCAATGCAGCAAATGTGTAAAAAGTGGGACTTTTACGATGGCTACATCTGTGTGTTAGCAATGCTGTATCTGAGCCAGATTCTTAGTTTATGGCCTCTGGATTTGTCTGGTGTCTTCACTGCTGTCAGCTCTAAGTTAGGGACCTGATCCTCTCATGTAATGTGGTTATTTATCATTAAGATGCAGGATTCCTCCCGACAGCCACACTCACATATATAAAGCACATGTGTGCACATACAGGCAGCCACAGGCACAGGCACACACACACACACACAAACACACACACACACACATACACACATACGCACACATACGCACACACGTAAAATGAGAAACATATTGAGCTTTTGGTGCTCTCGGAAACACATTTAGAGTGGGTGAATTATATTTGTCTTCTCTGCTTTCTTTTTTGTCTCTTCTTTTTTTTGCCTCTTCTCTTCTCTAGTCTTTATCTGTTTGCCACATGACAGCTGGCAATAACACCGGTCTATCTGTCAAAATGGCTTGTCAACAGAAGGGACAATATTGCCACTGCTGAGAAAGGTGCAGCATAGTAGTACTTCACTGAAGTGTAAGTCCACTGTGAGTCCAATCTCTGTTACCCACATGGGAATTACAGGTCCTGGCCTGTGGTGTAAAGAGTTACACTCAATATGAATCATAGTTATGAAGAATTATGAAGTTGTGTAGTATCCTACCCTTCAAAATATCTCACCAGATGTGGATAGACACACATATGTCGGTCACCTGTTTTATATGAGTGAGTGTGTGAGCAAGAGAAGTTTGACATTGGTAATTGTGTAATTGTTGAATGAAACTCAAGAATTGTTACAGTAATTGACAATTTGGTCATCTTTTGTAATACATCATGGTGTATCTAGTTACTGTGGAAATTATGAATATTATTATCAACAGTGTGACTGTGCCAGTACAAACCATAGACTGATCCATAGGATAGGCTTTCCCTTCTAGACGTGACAAGATAATTGCTCAAGACCTGAAATGAGTGTGTATGCATATTTGTGGCCCAGTACGCATAAGTGTGTTTGTATATGGTTTTGACTTTCGAAGAACTGTGTAAATATTTGGTGGAACATTCCATGCGGCATATTTTCCACTTTGCAGAACAGTGTGCAGAACCATCAGAGGGCCTGACTGTAGTTTTGCATGTTCAATTAGTGCGAAACTGCACTTCCACAACCTGACAGGCACATCATAAATTTCCAAGAATAGATTATTGTCAGAAGTCAGAATCACTATTTCAATAAATGTATGAATATAGAGTTTGTAATGTTTATAATGTATAAAAGTAGTAAAGTCTAAAACACTGATTTCTGGTGGCATAGTGTACGGTGAAAGTTATGATGAGTATGAATACATAAGTTGTCTCTTTGACGTTTGGAGGCCTCACCCCTAAAATTACTCTGACCTGGTATGGAACAGTGCAGCTTAATAAGCCACTCCATTCATGGCATCAGCAGATGAACCGGCCTGTGGAAAAAGTCGGTGGAAAAAAAATCAAAAATTATTTTCTTTTTCCATACTCAAAATCACAACCAGTCCAAGTGGGAACACTCGCAAACTCGACTGAGCTGTGAAAGACCTTCTGCTCTTGGCCGCAGGAGAAATCGTTTTCCAACGGCCTACACCTATTGGAAGAAATAAAGTGAGACTGATACTAAAAAGTCATGACCTTAAAATTTGAACTTTACTGGGAAACATTTGGCAAGGCCTTGGCTGATCTTGTTCAAGTGATGGCCTTTTGGTTCGAGGCCGACTGCAGAGTGGTTTTCCACCTGAGTAAAGGTGATGCCTCTTCTGGGAACATGGTGGCCATTCATCTGTGGATGAGACGAGGGAGAATAGTCTGATGTGCCTTCAACATTATCAGCTTTACCGGAAACCGACATGTGTTGCTGGCTGCCTGAACACCACTGATGTGTGAGTGCGTAAGAGCCTTTCATTTTCTCCTCTTTTCTGCTCATCCCTGGCACAGTTTTCCTGCTGCGTGGCGCTTGTTGGCAGGTGGGCCTGATGATGTGTTGAAAAGCCATAAAGTGGGGGAGAGGAATGACCAATCAGTGATGACTAAAGCAGAGCGAGTGCAGTGTGCCTGACCCATGCTGTGCTATTCTCTGAGCCTTTCACGAACCCAGAGGGCAGAGGGGAGAGCAGGAAAAGGACCAGGGAGGGACGAGGGGAACAGAAGGGGGAAAATAGATGCCAGACTGAGAAAGGAGAGAGAGAGAGAGAGAGAGAGAGAGAGAGAGAGAGAACAGCCATTGAAAGTAGGGATGGTAAGTTTCAGCACTTGACAGAGCATCTGTGACTAATAATGTCGTTTTCAACAGAAAGAGAAAGGGACACGCGCTTTAACATGGCCCTTAAAGAATGTGATCCCTTTAAGTGTCACAGCTGGTGCCACAAATCGGGTCAGGACTCAGGAGTTAGAGTTCAATTATAACTGTGTCCAGCACCTAAAGTGTCTAACAGGTATATGGCAATCTTGATGCGAACCAGTCTACATTCCATAAAATGAGTGAAAGCGAGGTGAAAGCGAGCGAGGAAGAGGTAGTAGTGCAGTTGGAGAGTAAATGAGATGAGTCTGGAGGTGCTGGAGAAGGAGGAGTCCTCTTTTTAGTTGTGGAAGTACAGTTGAGATGAAAAGGAGGAAGAAGAGGTGAGGAGAAAGGACAGGGAGGGAGGAGGTGGGATTGAGCAGAGGAGGAAGAGGCCAGGAGCGGTGTTACAGGAGAATGAATGGGCTCCATCGGTCTGTCTATCCGTTCGTCACATGCAGTTTCTGAGCTTCTGCTGGCCTGTTTGGGATGAAACTTAGGGGAATGATGGATTTTGACAGCGGTGTCTGTCATTTTGCATGTAAACCTGATTGGTCCACATAGCACCACCACCAGGCCAGCAGGGCCCGAAGCCTCATGCTCAATATCTCGGACGCTGCTGGGTCAAATTTGATAAATCCTTGGGGAATAATGTGTTCTCACGTTGAAATCCAGTATTGACAAAGTGAAAGTGACTCACCACAGCATCATCAACAGACCAAAAAGTCCCCAAGCCTCAAGCAGCCATGCTCTCCCTCCACCCCCCAGTATAAAGACTAAAGGGGTACATGATGATGGTGCCTGCTTTACTCGTGAAACAATCATCTCAATTACGACATTATTTAATCCTTATGTGCAAATCATTGAAAACAAAGGCAATGGGGAGCCTTGCTCTCTCATTATCCCAGAGCTATTGTAATATCACAGAGTGACACAGTCATAAACAAAACAGATGATGTCAAATAGTTTTATCCCATTATCCCCTATTTTGTGCTTTCACATTTAATGGACGCCGACATGAATACTGGGGTTACAATATAACTGTTTGGGGACTTCCTAAAGAGACACACCTCGTCTGGTCTGCCGCTGTGTCTCGTGTGAGGCCATGTGGGATGGAATCATCTACATTTGAAGGCGGAGCAATTGGATTGCACTTTCATGCATGCACGTGCATGCATGCATGTGTGCCTCTAACACACACTCACACACGCACGCACACACACACATACATGCACACACAAGCAAAAACAGACACACGCCTACTCTTCGTCCTTGAGGCTCAACTCCGGCGGAGAGTCTTGGCTGTCCAGCATTAGGCCTGGTTCCAGCACACACTCAGACACACACACACACACACACATGTGTGTGTACACTTGCACACAAATACATGGATAAGCTGAACTTGGTGGGAGCAAACCATAGGGGATTTTGGACTTCAAAGGAATTTTACGATACAACACAGTGAGCATGTGTTTGTGATACACTATATTTTATCACAAATTCATATCTGTACGTTTGACACAGGCGGCCGGCGGCATGTGCTTGTAATATGGTCTCCAGGATTCAGTGATGCACGTGTTGCTAATGTGCTTTTCGCTACTGGCAGAGAGTATGTTTACAGATAGGTGATGAGAAACTTTGTTTCCATGGAGTGTAATGGCAGCCATACTCCATACACTCTGCAACCTTTTGGTTACAAGATGCTTACATGACTGTTCCAATTCCCTTTCCAATTTCCCTGATTGAAGTGCACATGTGTGTGTGTGAATGAGAGGGAGAGAGAGAGAGAGAAGAGAGAGAGAGAGAGAGAGAGAGAGAATGCACACAGATGCAGATTATAAAAACCACAATACATGTGCAGATGCAAACAGAGTGAGAAAAACTATGAGAATGAGAAAGAGCAAGTTGGGGAGAAAGGCAGAGGGTGCAAGAGAGAGAAGGACAGATGAGGAACAATGAAAAGCATCAAAAGGCCCTTAGGGATGGAAAGCTGGATTGGTGGGGACACGCCAGACTAAGCAAGGGAAAAAAGAGGACATAAAAAAGAAAAAGAGGAGGGCGGGAAGCATAGAGAGAACTTTCAGTCCTTTTCCAGAGAAAGAGATTGAGAAGACGGAGAGAAAATGAGGGAGATGGAGAGCGCGAGTGGGAACGAGAGGGTGGGAGGGCATATGGAGTGGGTGTGTCTGGCTCCGTCAGTCTCCTCCCTCCTCTATAGAGGTATAGATGGTGCAGGAGCAGCCTGCTGCATCCAGAAGCCCAGTCCAGTGAGCTGCACTAGTCCTGAAATCCACCAGCTCAGAGAAGTAGTCCAGCCACTACAGATAACCAGCTACAACACAACCAGACCTGCCAGACTCTCCTCATCACCACTGTTGGTCTTCTGCTAGCCCTGCACTCATCCTGCTGTCAGAGATCAAATCACCAAGGCAGTGCTGAGTGATTTCCTCTTACATCTGTCTTGGTAAGGTGTGTCTCACTCCTTTTGTGAGAAATCTCTGAGTTGAGCTGAGCCCGTTCAGATCACAGCATCAGCCACAGCAGCAGCTTGGTGCACCTGAGACTCAGAGCAGAGCGGCGGTGATGATGCAGCACCCACACACCTTGCTGGTCCTCCTCCTCATGGTCTTCATCTCTGGGACAGTTCTGTCCGGCCCCTCCGCTGCCCGCAGAAGCAGAGGTAGGTGATACCTGCATTAGTGTTATTGCGGTCTATAAAGATAACCCCATCTGAGGATTCTGTAAAGTTCCCAGTGGCTCAGTGGTTAGACGTCTCACCTCACAAGAAGGTCCTGGGCTCAGTTTGCAGCTCTGGTCCTTTCCGTGTGGAGTTTACATGTTCTTTTCAGTGTGGGTGTCCTTTGGGTGCTCTGGATTCCTCCCACAGTCTAATGACATGCAAGTCAGATGGGTTGGACACTCTAAATTGCCTATAAATGTGAATTTGAGTGTGATTGTTATTGTTGAGCTCTGCTCGCTCTGTGATGGACTGGCAACCTTCCAGAGTGTTTCTCTGCCTTCCCCTCAATGTATGCTGGGATAGGCTCCAGTCCCCCATGATCCTGGCTGGGTATAAGTGGAAAAACAGAGAGTGAATGAATGAATTTCAATACCATATGTTGTGATGCTGCCACAGTTAGTCAGGTGGATTTTATTTGTTGCATGGATCGATGATAATTGTAAAGGTGCTTCTATCAAGATAAATACATGCCTTTTCTATTTGTATGTAGAATATATTTCTATTATATGACAGTTATATGTTATAGTTTGCACATCTGACCTACTGAACATATGTGGCCATAATGTAGCTCCTCCCTGTGTTTCCCAGACACTTGTTTTGTGTGTCCTGGAAACAAAGCAAGCTGTGCCCTATATCACTATTTTATGCAGTGCAGGGTTCGTTGTTCATCGTGTGAGGGGCATTTCATCACCAGACCCACCTGCTAAGAGACTTAGAAGAACTATTTAGATTTCAAACTGTGCAAGCACTGTTTTAATAATGCATGTGGTTTGTTCACATTTTGTTCATATGAGGTGAGCAGACACAAAGAAATAGGTCAGTCAGTGCTCACAGTGTCTAATGAAAGTGTTGGGGGTCAGGGGTTAGGCTTGTAGACAACCTGGTGGGACGGCTTTCCCAGAAATGTGCCCATAAGGCAGACAATCTGTCTCGTTTATAAGTTGGCTAATTACTTTCATCCATTGCTTCTGGCAAGAGACCTTTTACTGTTTCCATAAAGATGTATATTACAGCTCTCATTAATGAATTTACGTCAAGCCACCTGAAAAATCTTTTAATCTAAACCAGACATATCATGACAGTCCAGTGAAAACCTTGTATCTACATAATATAAACTTTTCAGGAACTATGAAAAACAGCCTTGGTGTCTGGTTGGCCACCATGCATTTTTGATTCATCCAGTGGGTTTTCAGAGGGACTGACAAGGCCAGGAGTACTATAGATGCACATTATCAAATGTTTTTGCATTATTAAATTGTGTTAAGATTGAGAAAATACAGACCGCTGTTGTGGTTGATTTTCATCTTCATTTTGAAGGTAACCACAATTTCAGAGCTTCCAAACTCCCTCTCTCCACAAGCAAGTTTCTTTTACAAACATGCCATAAAGGAAACCATATAACAGATTCACTTTAATGAGTGGATTAGACTCTATTGAGCCTCTCTCTCTGATTAGGATTCTCACGACAGTCTTGGAAAAATACCACATTTTCCATGAGCGTTTTCCATATTGTCTCATTATCCTACTGCTGAGTACGCACGTGCACACACACACACACACACACACACAGCTCTGACTTCCCGTCACTGGCCCTCTACTTTGCAGCCATACTGTTTTCTGTGAATTAAAGTTGGGCACCCTTTGAAGACTGTGATGGTAATAAAAGTGATTTGAAGTGAGCAGAGTTCAGTCTGTATGAAGCAGCAAGCACAGTGGAAAAGATTGGCTCCTAAACTTCCAGCTTCCAGTGCGCTGCTAGCTGAACTTGGCTTGCAGACAAATCACAGTGTGCAGCTCTGGGAGCTAGATGAAAGACTGTATGTGTATTTTTGCTTTGGGAGGAGAGTTAAACGTCCGTATCTCTGTTCTTTTTGGATCACAGGAGCCTGGTTTTTGATGGAAAGCTGTTATGTAATGATAGTTGTATTGCTAAAGTGATCTCAGCTAGAGATGGATGTGTGTTTGCTTTCTTGGGTCATAGATATAAGATTATATCATTATGTCAGAGTGGAAGTTGATGATCTTTATTTCCTAGTTCTTCATGTAAATGGAATTTTTACACGTTTTTTTTTCAGTTGGTGTACGTTTCGCCACTCAAAATCCATATGATACCTATCAGTCGGTTAGCATGTATATTTAAGGCTACGGTGTTGAACCAGTTGTGTTTTGACCAGTAGTAAAGGTGAATAATTGCTATCAGTCCAAACCAACTGACAACTAAACTTCCCAATTGTGCCAGTCAAAGTATAGCCTCATATCATGTATAGAGTGATGAGGAGGAGGACAAGGAGGAGAAGAGATAAATGACAGTGGAGAGGGGAGGACAAAAAGAGATGAATTTAAAGGATTTCAGGGATGCTGAAAGAGGGTCAGCGAGGTGGAAAGATGGCTAGAGACAGATATAGGACAGGAGAGACTGACTGAAGGAGGAGAGGGATGGGATGGAGCCGCGCCACAGGGGAAGGGAAAACAGCTGTTGCTCCGTCTAATCTGACAAGGGAGAGATAAAGTGTGAGAGCAGAGGGACCGACGTGGAACCAGCCAAGGCAGGGGAGAATGTAGGAGTAGGATCCCGAGCACGTCCTCTTCCCACTGGGGTGTGAAGTGAGGCCTTCCACCCCTTCTTCTGCGACCCTGAGAGAGGAGACGTTTCCAGTGGAGGACGGTGTGAAAGAAGCTCCCACTCAGTTACAATAGATGCCTCGTAGATATTTGGGTGAGATTATCTGGGGTAAATTCTTCAGGGTATTCCCGTTACGGCCAATATAGGTCAGTTCTGCTGTCATTTCGACAAATGGGCCTTGGGAAGCGTCCCTTGTAATTGTTCACCAGCTAAATCATTTTACATCCTCGCCGCTCTTGCTGGCACGGGGCTCAGTGAGATTTTTACACTTCATCGCCTTAAATGAAGGTGACTGGTTTACCAAGGACCATAAAACATCTCTCTCTCTCTCTCTCTCTCTCTCTCTCTTTCCCCCCAGCGCAGGGAGCCAAATCCCTCTCCACCTCTTCTGTCCCAGGACAGAAACCTGAGAGGCCAACATATGCCAGAGCTGTGTAAAATCACTCTGAGACTCTATGCCTCATGCACGCAATGACTGTGTGTGTGTGTGTGTGTGTGTGTGTGTGTGTGTGCATGTGTGTGTGCGTGTGTCTGTGTCAGCTTAATTGATTCTATGTAATATATGGAAGTTTGTGATATATGAGGATGGTAGGTAATAAAGGCCAGACAATATAATGGTACAATTTATAGAGCTCTATCCTCATTTGGTCAGAGGGATTTACAGATTTACAGTCAGCTGTTATGTTCAGTCATCCAGACTCAAGACAAACTGACATGACTTCATTATTTTGTGTCACTTCCATCCACCAGAACTACCACATTAATCTCAACAAAAAGAAACAGTTCTTTTCCATACTTGTGCGATTCAAAACAAAACAAGCCTTGTAGTCTTGTTCCAGGACGTTTGAGGCTTCGCTTTGGATATTTATAGTTCATTAGTTCACACATAGCCTCAATGGAAAGTCCTGAGATGAGCTCACTGTATTTATTCTCAGAGCATTTGCTTCAATGCACTTCTCCTCATCCTCTGAACCAAAACAAGACAGAGGACTCATACAAAGACAGTGGGGCTTGTAAAAGCTGCCAAGGAGGACTTACTGCAATTTGGCAGAGTGAGTCAGCAAGGTCTAAATCAACATGTGAAAAGCTTCTGCCAAAATTGAGTATACACACACACACACACACACACACACACACACACACACGCAAAGATGCATACACCACCCACACACACGCTCACACAAAAACACAAAAAGTCATTAAGATTGAAATGAAAATTGTCTGTGATTCTCACTGAGGCTGCAACAGGCAGGGTGTGTTGATCTCATATTCTGACAACCCTATTAACCTACTCCCTTTCCTGGAGGACCATCCATCACCGCTGATGAGCCAAGATCATCTCTCCTGAGCCCAGTTGCCTTCAGTTAGTGTTTCCAGTCAGTCTTTCCAGTAACAGGGTGTTTCTCCATTTCAGGCCAGGAGGATCACGCTCTCTGGCTTCTAGTTCAAAACAGGATGAGTGCAAGGGTGAAGTGTTTACTGAGTGATGTGGCATTGTTTATTGTATAATCTGAAGCGTTTATTGGCCGACTCTCAGCAAATTGATGAATTTGCTGGTACTGTAATTGTTGATAGATTGGTTGTGCTGCTGCTGAGGTTATCCCACAACTATCTCAATGGGGAATGTTTTTCAGAGGATGAAGATCCACTACAGAGCACTGCAAGATGCTGTGTACTTGATTAGAAATATGTTTGACTAGGTATATACTCTATCTGATATATTCCACATAATCATGTGTAAAGGGAAAAGACTGCTTATGTCATGATATTTTTAGTGAAGGAATTAATCCCCACTATAAGACTTATATAATATAAACTGAAGTTCACACTCCCATGCAGATCAGGACAGATATTTGTACAACTTAAAGCTGGAGTTGTTTCAGGAATGTGTGATAAAATGTGTAAAATGTGTAAAAAGTGTGTAAAATGCTGATTTAGTGTATATCATTGCATAATGGGATTTTTGTTGCTCTAAGGATTTCCCCATGATAGATTGGGTCAAAAGGGCAACGTTATGGAGTCAATCATAGCTACATGCTGCTAAGTGGGTGATTCACACGGTCTTGAAGAGGTCAGATCCCAGGCTGGAGCTGAATACATAGAGAGCTGCGGCGTCCAGCCTCAATGTGGCCCTTTGCTTGCTTCTCTTGTTACCATGGAGATGAACCCCATCCTTCAGATCATGGTAAAAAAAAAAAAAAGTGGCTGAAATTGCATGAGTTGTTATGTTGAAGTCATTTGGATCACTATTTTAAAAAAAGGCTAATCTGAGATGCACACATAGACATATGCACACATAGGCATGTGACTTGGTGACTTGATGACTTGGCAATCTTGTCTGGTTAGCGCTGTCGATAGTTTGTCTTTGTAGTTGATTGATTATTGGGCTTGTGACTGGACCAGTTCCTAAACCTTTATTCATTTTACTCTGGAAATACTGATAAGTCTAACAGTCCCCAAATGGTGTGTGGGCCAAACGGCCGGGCCTTGGACGGGGCTGTTGTGGGACTGAGCCAATGTTTGCTTGTACTGGAGTTTCAAATGCGCTGCCAGAAGTTTCCTAATGCCTCATACGCTTAGAGCTCTATTCCCCAGAGTCAGCCCCCCCATTGTTTTATTGGAAATATTGAAGGGAGAAACAAAACAAATGCAGTTTTGATAGGAAACACACAGCTGGAAAAGCACAAGCGTATTTTCAAATCCAGGGGTTCCCCCCTCTTTCACTGTCTGTGCTGGCCTGTGGCAGCTGCTGGCATCATGCCTCTAACAAAGTTCCACTATTTCATTTAACTCTGAAATCTGAGCCAAGGATATGGGCTATGGTTAATACAGTACAAGCTTTGATACCCAATGAGAGTGCATTGCTTTAAGCCTTATTGTCAAAAGTGGGATAAAATATCCAAATTCACCACTCTCTCACCTACTTCTGATTTACTCCTCTCTGTTTATGCCTTCAAGTCTTCGCCAAGCAGCTCTCTACAGTCTGCTCTAACACATCATCCTGTAGTCATGACCTCAAGTCTCCCATTTAATACACATCAAGTCTCCATAGCTGCCCTTGAATAGTAAATACTAGCTTGTCTGTAGCCTGTCAGCGCCCAGGATTACTCTGGTGTGTATCCCCATCTAACCTCTGTCCCCAAACACTGCTGATTTGGACTTGGACTCTGTACTGACAATAAGTCAAGACTGGCAGGGAACATCAAATTGCTTGGAAGGGGATTTGATTGGTTTTGTGGTGTGTGTGTGTGTGTGTGTGTGTGCGTGTGTGTGTGGGTGTCTGGTGTATGTGCATGTTTATGTGTTTTCTATTTTCTGGTCAAACTGACAAAAGCTTGCCACTGGCTTACCTGACTCCCACTTCTTATAACAAGTGTTTACAGGATTAGTTTTACAATGACATTAGGCCCATTTCAAAGCCACTTCAGAGAGCGGAGACATACCTTGTGCCCACTAACACCTCATATAAGAGGTAACGTATGTAGTTTATGATGCTTGTAAGTGTCAGATCCTTAATTTTTGTTCTGTCTATAAAAGTAATGTTCTCACCCAGTAAGCAAGCACACAATAAAATGTGTTCTTCTCATGTTGTGAATACTTAGTACAATCACTGCTATTCAAAAGACTTGAACATTAACTAACATTTATATCCCAGTAGGCCAATTAAACCAGTCAGCAATTAGCCATCAGGAGTCTGTTTTGACTGAATGTATTCCTAAGTGTGTACCTGTGGGAAAGTTATAGGAGTGTTATGGCAGAGCAGACGGCATTAAGTGTTGGGTCTGGGGAGATGCAGATTATTAGTGGATTCACATACGTAATGACTACTCTGTGCACTTTACCTCACAAGCTTTTCATTCTGCATCACAAAAAAAGAGAAAACACTTGAGACTGAGTGGAATGATATGTTCTGTCCTGCTTCGCCAGTGAGACGTCAGAACATGAAGGTGCGTATCAACGCTACAGGAGACACCATCGTGATGAAGTTTTTGCGTCCCAACCCGGACACCAAGCTAGAGGGCTACATCCTGGGCTACGGCAGCAGCATGTTCTCCAAGCAGTTCATCCAGTTGCCTGAGAACGGACAGCCCTATGAGACTGAGATTGGTAAGACAGACTGTTTACGTGTGTGTTTGTGCATTTCCCAACGAAGATATATTCTACCTCCGCTGTGAGACAAGAGAAACAGAATGCTGTGATGCACATGTGTATTGATTTTGATCTGTTTAGTCATGGCTTGATTCTGTGCCTCCCCGAGAGACAACAGCACATCTGTGCAGGCTCAGTTTGGACTCCTCCAGTGTCCCTGTCCTCTGCTAACAACCCAGCTCTTTGTTACTCTCCTCATGACACTCTTGGCTCCAGTCCCTTGGCCTTTGGCCTCAACATAACCTCTCGTGTGCCATGTCCTGTCCTGGTTCATGTTATCACATACAGGAGCCAGCAGAGGTTCCACAGAGCTAACCTCTAGTTTGTCCTCCTGCTTGTTTTCAGATGCTGAGCCCAAGTACCTCATCGCTGTCCAGCCCATACCAACCAATGATGTGAAGAAACAATGCACAGGTAATGAATTTGAAGAGATAATAATTAAAAAAAATGAAACACCAAATAGCACTTGGGCATCAAGGTAGATATGGAGTCTTAAAACTGCTTTGTTTGTTTCCCCTCAGGGAAAGTAGAACTAGAAAAGCCGCTGCACTTGGTCATTGGATCTATAACACCCACTTCAGTGCATCTGTCCTGGGGCACCCTGCTGAAGACACCCTATGAGGGCAACATCATGAATGACTGCCTTGAGGATGGGTGATTTTACACACTCACACACACATGCACTAATCCACACATACATGCACATACACATCCAACCTTAAAGGGATAGTTTGGATTTAATGAAACAAATTGGTTTGACTTACTACTGATATTGATACATGGACATTATGTTAAGAGGTGATGCCTATGGTCAGAATTGTGGCTAAACATTTGAGCAAGCAGCGAACTAAATGAATTTCAGTCGATAGGATCAACTCATGGCTGACATTTTAAGCCACAAAAAACTCTGATGATGCTGTATGGGACTACTGTATTACTAAACACTGTATTACTCCAAGGCAGAGCCTTGTTAACCTAGCAGTTCTTCTAACAGAAGTTCCAAGAGAGAAATTTTTTTAGCTACACACTGGCGTTATTCAGTGAACAAAATAGTTGCAAGATACAACTTCAGTATAATGGAGGCGTAAGCCTTGGAATATGTTGTTGTTGTTGAATTTTGTTGCAGATGGTTTATACATTTTTGGCAAGGATTTGTAGCTTAAAATGTTAGCTGTCAGTGGACCGTGTCTATTGCCTTGAAGATGATGTGTATTCATTGATGTCACTGGGTGTGCGTAAGTCATATCAACATATCAGCAAGTGCCCGTAGAGAGTGTTGGTTGAGTTTGGGTAGTTGGATGGTCTGTGAGGTTTTGTCTACTCACCACGATTGACTGTTCAGGTCATCATATCAGAAGGCAAAACAGACACACAGGGCAGTAAGGATGCACAGATGTGCCGTAAGAGCATTGAGTCACAACAATTCATGAAGATGAATTTTCCACCTTTCCATTTCATGTATACTGACTGCACAGAAGTTGAGGTATGCAAAAAAACAGATGGAGGAAGGATGAGTCACACACAAACGTGCAGGACACCCACACATGCATATACACTTGGGTACACACACACACACACACACACACACACACACACACACACACAAATGCATGTGCACACACACTCACGGTGCAGAGAATCTGCCATAACTCGGTTCTGTATAAACAGTATATGACTCCCTTAAGCCTCTCAGGTTACTGAGCAGTGGAAGCAGGACAGCAAGAGCACACAGGTGTTTAGGAGACGAGTCTGCCCACACAGCATAAGTGACACACATTTCCTCCTCTAATTCAAATCACACTGCTCTCCATTTTCACAAAGAGCAGTTTTTTTGGGAAAAAAAAAGGAATAGTTTGACCTCACCACGCTCTGCCTCCTGGAATAAATCCTGTTTCCGTTTTATATCTATTGTTAGTTTTATGTGTACCATTGAAAACATGACATTATCTCACCCCATGGGCAAAAATTGGCACATTCAATGCCTGGTTAAGATGGACATTTTTGCAGCGTTTCATTGACATAACTACATAGCCTATGATTTTTTGCATGACTGACCTAAATGGAAATCAAACGCTCAACCCAGCCAGTGTTAGTGCCATGCAGTAGTTGAGATTTTCTGAACCACTGTGCAAAAATGAAAGAAGTAAACAGTTTGTACTGCCTGTATAGCAATCTGTATGATCTGTTTTGCTCTGTCTTTGGTTCAGACATTACACAGTGCGTTACCGTGAAAGGGCCAAGAAGTGGAATTATCAAACCTGTCCGACCAGTGACACAGTCATTGACAACCTGAAGCCCAACACAGCCTATGAGTTTGGGGTCCAGCCCAACTCTAAGGATGGCAGTGGAACGTGGAGTATGCCGGTCATTCACAACACCAACATGGGGGGTATGTCACTTAAAACCTTGCTTCTAGGAAATACAGAACCAAAACCATCTTTTTGTTTACTTTGCATGGGCTCAGTACTGCGAACAGCTATCATTCTATCAAGAATCATGATCCACATCTTGAGCAAAGCACGTTTGCGATGTGGTTTTCATTAGTTCCATTTCTTTGTATTAGTTCCACTGTACTGATTTGTTTGCATTTTTTTGTATTGAATTTTCCAGAGAAGCCCATCCAGAAACCCTTTAAACATCCTGTCAAGCCTGTGGTATGTGTTTCTCATTCATTAATTTATTTGAAACCATTACTACTGGTTTCTATAAGTATAAGGCATTTTTGTAGATTGCTGTTACAGCATAGGATTGTTGTATTAATCCGGGGAAACATGCAGAACTGGTTATAGAATATGCTAAATGAAATGAACATGGAAAACAAGTGAGACGTGCACAGTTGCTCCATCTTTTCTTCTGAAAATAAATATTTTGGGAACACGGTGTGTATTTGGTACAGGCAGGAATATTCTTTAGAGACTGAGTGTTGTGTTGTGAGCTTTACTGAGTGTATGATGGTATCATGGTTATTTGCATCATTAATTTTCCATCCAGCTGCTGAATGGAAACAGCCTCAGTCCAGCCAGAGCTGACCAAGCCAATAGAGCAGACCGTGGCTAGCTAACTTCTGGAGTGGAAAAAAAAAAGAGAGAAACCGAGAAAAAGAGTTGGAGAGCGAGGGAGAGAAAGGTCAATGGTGTGGAGGGGAGTTGAGAAGAGAAGGATGGAGAGAGGATTGTTGGCACTGATTTTCTGACTGTGCAATGCTGTTGTGTCACGTGCATCTGGCCCCTCACTCATAAAACAGCACAGCTGCTGAGCATCAGCCGCAACACTGGCACTTGAAGAGGGAAACTTGGCATAACAAGCAGCCCACCAGGGAGTTTACGCATTCGACATGGAGTAAAAGACAGTGGAGTTATGTAACGCAGAGAAAGAGACAGAGAGTAAAAGATGCATAGCGGACAGAGTGTTACTTTACAAGTTTGACATCTTTTCATGCATATAAGTTGTGATTCATTAACCTGTTACAAACTTTGACTAATGAGAATCTCCTTCTCCTTGTCTCTTTGTCTTTCTCCTACCAGAAACCCGTGCTGTCACCTTCACGCCCCTTCTATCCTTCTCGCCTTGGTAAGCCAATTGAGACACGCCTTTGGTCAAATCCACTGAACCCTTTTTAATACAGAACCAGAATTTTTATAGCATACTGTGATTTATCGCTGCTCAGAAATGTCTGTTTCAGCCCTTCTCACTGACCCCTGCTTTAAGACTCAGCACTGGAAAAATTTTAACTACATCACTGATTTATCGCTTCACAGGACCTCATCATATACAGTCTGACAGTGTAATTTCACAATATTAATTTTGCTGGTTTATTGCAGGGGACGAGGAAAGCTGTGTTCAAATAGTTTGTCCATGATGATATGCATAGCAATAGTATATTATGCTCTTAAGCAATTAAACATTGTAAATCATGATTTGTCATGTTTAGTATTACTGTGTGGAGACAAATTCACAGTAAAAGTCTAACTTAATATAAGCTGCATTTTCAAGGACTTTGCAGGACATCCTCAGTGTTGATGTACTGACTTCTTGATATTGATCTCAACTCCCTTTGTCCTTCTCAGTTCCCCAAAACAGGACCCAGGGCAGACTGCCCCCTTTCCAGAAAGTATCCCCAAAGACAACTCTTGGTAATGACCTTTCTGACCTATAGCTAAGATCAGAGGTTTTTGCAGGTCAAAAATGCTCTTGACCTTAGCTCTGACCTTCCTATCTGACTTCTCCAACCCTGTCTCTCTGGAAATCTCAGCTCATTGTTTATCCACACCAGTTTTTTTTCATGCCATTTTATAGGGAATAAGAACTTTTCTCCCAGATCTCCTAATGAGTATTATATTCCTCAGCTCCAACCCCAACTACTAGACAGGATTCTCTGTCAACTCCTGGACCCACAATACCTCTGGCCACCAAACAGCCATTCGGTAAACAGTGAATGATGATATTCTTTTTCAGAAAGCTTCATCGCACTCAGCCTGGCTGTGTGCAATCATAGGCTTTGCAGACTGTATGTTGGAGTTTGTCTTTTTGTGTAAAGAGCTGCATGAGCAAGAGTAGCATGCTCTGAGTAAGAAGCTAAGCCCTCCTTGTGGAAGCCAAATCATGGTGTCAGATATTTGGTTAAGGGTAAGGTAGGTGGCCTTGGCTGCATGGCATTTTAGTGAAACAATGCAGTTCAGAGGAATTATGAATTATGGCCACAAGGTTCTGCTATGTTTGTCAGTTATTTCTGCACTTAACTGGTTGATTTACAAGATATAGTCCACACAAATTCATCATAGGTTATGAATAACATTTTAAATCACTTAGACAAGGGTGTCAGCCAACAGTGCTGTAGTGGGCTGGACTTGAATGCCATTCATCTACAGTAACCACACGTTTCTGGCTCCTACTCCCATTCTTTAAGGGAGAATGACCTCTTGACCAACACTGAGAACCTTGTATATGTGCTGCAGATTCATGCAATGCATTACAGTCATATCCCACACTGTGTACACTGTGTTTCTCAGCTTTCTTTAGTCTGTGTCTCATTTCTTTGCCATTTGTCCATTTGTTCATGACCCTCTCATCCTTACATGAATCCATGAGATTATCTTTACTCCCTGTGCACTTTCACTGTCAGACATTTTCTTATTACTGATGTTCATTCATTGCCATTTGTTTTACTGATTATAGCTGAAAAGCTTTTGCTTTTAGTCAGATGCATTTAAGATGACCTGCATGACAAAACTGCATGTGCCAACATTGTTCTGTCTAGCAGGAACCTAGCAGATTCTTTTTTTGTCTTCTCCTTCTTTCCTTGTATCTGTACATTCTGTCATTCTTGTTTGTCCCCTTCTCCCAAATTTACATTTCAATTGCACATTTAATTGGACAAGGCCTGCCGTAGTTTTGCCACTCTTGTTCATTTCAATATAAAGGAGGCAAACCAAGAAAATAATTAATTTAGCAATGTTACTATTTCTGTTCTTGGTTGGTAGGCCAGTTCCACTGAATCAGTATGTTATGTATAAAAAATGTTTCATACAAGAACACAGTGAAACATCAGCTACTATAACACCAGAGACTTTTGCAAACTCCAGAAAAGAGGGAGTGTAAACATTACATGGCCATTAACATGAGTAGAGGTACTAAATGCCTGGAATGCCATGTTATCTATTGCTTGTTCTGCTTTCCTGTTTTTTCTCTCTCTTTCCTTCCCCCTTTCTCTCTTTGTGAACTAAACATCTGATCAAACTGAACAATCAATTTGGAATGGTGATCAATCAATGCCCATTAAACTCTCATATCTCTCAGCCTCAAGAAGCTGTGATTGGATTTGGATGGTCACACTCACAGGCATCCTGGGCCTGGTAACTGAGTCTGTGTATAGTAACACGGTTGTTACATTGCAAACAGTTCCATGTGGGCTGCTAGCCTTTGAAATTGGATCCATTTTATCACATTCATGCCAAGTAGAAATCATCCTTTAACTTGTTGTTTAGTCCAGGATAAGCTCTGTGAGATCTCAAGCTAACAACTGTTGGCCAACACCTCTGTTCTAAATTTCTGCTGTACTCCATCTCTTTATCTCCTGTTTCATAGTTTTCTAGATAAGCCTAGATAATCAAAATAAAATTTGTTTAATTTTATTTTGTGACAGAATCTATACTACAGAAGATTATATTTTGCAATGTATTTTACAGTACAGTATTGTGGCATCATGGCCATGTTTTCTCTCTTTTGCACAACTCAGAAGGAGGAGACAAGTCCAGCTCTGTCATCCCTCCTTTCCTGGATGTCCCTTTAGCTCCCAAACTCCTCCCTCCTCTTGCCATTCCCACCACCATTGGCTCTGTGACAGTATCCCAGACAAATGGAGAGAGGCGTGGGGGGCATGCCCAGGTTCAGGCCCAGCCCCAGCCACAACCTCAACCAAAAACCCAGCCCCAACCTAAGCCCCAGCCTCAACCAACAACTCAGTTCCAACCTCAACCACAACCTGAACCAACGACCCAGCCCCATTCTCAAATGCAACTTCAACCAAAGACTTGGCCCCAACCCAAGCTCCAGCCCCATCCTCAACAAACAACCCAGCCCCAACCACAACATCAACTAAAGACCCAGCCACAGCCACAGCCTACACCAAAGACCCAGACCCAACCTCAACCAAAAACCCAGCTCCAACCACAGCCTCAACCAACAGCCCATTCACAGCCCCAGACCCAACCTCAGCCAAAGACCCTACCTGAACCCATACCCAAACCCCAACCTCAACCAAAGACCAAACCACAGCTTAAGCCCCAACATCAACCAACAACCCAACCACCTCCAGAGACCCGCCACCGGTCTAAGCTCCCACAACCTCAGCCAGAGACCCAACATGAGCC
>OMKZ01015017.1:0-13406 GCA_900302535.1 Neoniphon sammara | reverse complement strand
AAAAAAAAAACAAAACAAAAAAAATAACTAGGGCTAAGGTCCAGTTCTCTTCATGTTCGCATGGGTTTCCGGGAGCTCCGGTTTCCTCCCACAGTCCAAAGACATTAGGTGAATTGGAGCCTCTAAAAAGTGAATGTGCGAGTGAGTGTGTTTGTCTCTCTGAGTGTTTGCCCTGTGATGGAGGGTGATTGCCCTCCTTCCACCCATACTAGGCTGGGATAGCCTCCAGCCCCCCATGCAACCCTGACTAGGATAAGGGGTAATGAAAAATTAATGAATAAACATAAAAAACTGAACTTGATACTTGGTGTTCCAAAATTATTAAAGCTGGACAACACTTTGGCTCTAGAGGAGCTCACCAGGCTTTTTCAGCCCAAAACTATCTTTCTAGCCTAAGTGACTTTTTCAGAATGTTAATAAACCAACATAACAGATGCAATATAGAATTAGAGAGGATTTGTACCTTGGTTTAGTCCATGTCACTAGAGCATCCTGCTGCCAGAATTAAGTGATGTGCTAATACAACCCCTTCTGGCTATGGGTAGCTTGCTTAAGTGACTAAGTTTTTGTTGTAACAGCAGGCAGCGATGAGACGAGCAGCACGAAGAAAGCGGAAAGGGAGGAGCGCTCTGCCAGAAACCGGCGGAGGCCTTATCCCAACGGCCAATCCCTGCAAATCAGACTACCATTGAGCCTGAGCTGTATTAAAGTTTAAAGCATCTTAGCAGCATAAACAAAAGCGCCGATAATAGCTGAAAGGCATCTCAGTCATCTGCTCCATTTGCATTTGAGTGGTGCAACCTTGCAACAATTTCAGAGAACAAAGTATGGAATTATCATCGGGAAGCATTACCAGACTATTGCCCAGTTTGAGTGTCCAGGCACATCACTTCCTTTCAAGTGCTGATGTGCGCTTCAGAGGCTCTGTCTGCTGGGCCTGGTCTCTAATGATATTGTAGCAGTGGCCATTTGTCAGCTAATGGTTGTCCTTATCGACCTCTCCAGGGCTTATCTCGGTGTGGTGGCTGTGATCGCTCTCAAGGCCAAGAGTTGTTTTGTCCACCAGCTAATTTTCCTCTTTCCTCGCACAACTTCTCTCTCTTTCTCTCTGAGTCTTTCTACCTGAAATTTAACTCTACGTGGTAGACCTGACATAGCAGGACAAATCAGTCTGTCAGTCTTTCCTTTCTCCCTCTTACACAATTTTTAACAGGAAAAGGAGAGTGTGAGACACACATACACACACGAGAGAGAGAGGTTTCAGTGAGACTGTGCATACAATATGAATGTGCATTATGTCTGTGAGTGTGATAGGAAGTGTGAGTGTGTGTACTGGCATGCACCTATATTTTTGTGTTGGAAATGTGTTAGGAATATTGCATCCGTTTTGGAGATGCACTGGGTGTGATTAATAGCTCCGAGGTGCTAATGCATGCAGATGTTCCTGCATTCTGCTGTGATCACACCACTCCTGTCTGCTGTCTTCCTCCTGCCGTTTATCATACAAAATGCCACATGATTATTTGTGGGCGCGCTTTTAGGTGCATGTGTTTTCGATGTCGGCTGTCTCTATGTGTGTGGCTGTTCTGCGTCTCCGTTGGCTCACTTTGGCTCACTTTGCGCTAAAGTGAGATGAAATAGGAGATTACTTTATGCAACCAGCCCATCCACCAGAACAATATTATCCTGAATATATCTGATTATTTCCACCTACTCATATTTATTCTTTCCTCGTCAAACATAATCTACATCTCAAGCCTACGCCCTGAGAGAAATAAATCAGAGTAAAGCAAATAGAACAAAAAGTGTAATTTGAATACTTAAAATGACAATCTGTCCTGAAACACAATTTACATATGCATTGCGTTGACCTTGGAAAACTATAAACAAACAAAGGCTAGAATCTAATCTGTGATATAGCCAGGAGATATTTCATAGAACTACACAGCAAATGAATGGGTAGGTTTTTGAAGTATGTAAGTGGTGCTGAGGTTTTTATGGGTGGAAATGCCGACTTTGAAATGGCATCAGAATATGCAGCTCTGGTATGAAGGTTGGATCTCACAAAAATGACATGGCAAAAATACAGTTAATAAATGATGAAAAAATATCGATATATGTGTAATCGTATTGATACATTCATTTGAGAGATTAATCTACGCTTGATTTGATAAAAGCGCTCCTGTCTGTCAAAACAAGCTCTTGTTCATTCTGTATTTATAAGATCAAGTGTGTTTTCATCAGTGTATTAACTATAGTAAGAGCATTTATCGCTAAACGTGTGCACTAACCGATGTGTCACTCCTGTTTTTCCACTCTGTTCTCTCTGAGTCCACACCGTTTACGAGCTGCTTCAGCTGACGGATTCACAGGCTCCCACACTTAGTTTGGCCAGCGAAAGTGGCTTGGGTGTTCAGCTCGACAACATGACCAGTACAAACACAACACAGTGTAGCTACAATGCAGTTTAAATTGATGAACAAAATAGGCACCTAGCGTTTGTTGTAGAAAAAATGTGCAGCTTTCACAGAACCCTTGCTTGCTTGCTATTGTACAGTATAGTTTATATGTCTTTAATAATGTCTTCTTCTTCTTCCTCTTCTTCTTCTTCTTTTGAGGGTTCACAAACTAACTTTATTTTTTATTTTTTTTTAAACTTTGCAGACTGATAGAGGCATATTCTGAACACAGAGCATATTTTGTGTCCATATGTATTATATATGGACAGTTGAAGTACTAGTTGAGTTGGCGGTAACATGAGTGAGTGTTCTGGGCATCAGAAATTTGCATCAAATATAGTGTAAAATGATGAACACATTGCTTGACACTGGAATTTTCCCTGACAAGTTTAAAAGTTGTGTTGAGAAGCCCTTGTCATAGAAACAAAATGTAAATTCACAGGTCTTGAGTAATTTTAGACCTACATCCAATTTATGTTTCATAAGCACGGGACTTCTAAATGGCACCAATGTGCTGGGAAAGTTTCAGTCAGGATGCAGAACTAATCATAGCACAGCGACCGCTTTAATCAAAATAGCAATCTGAGAATGATTTCAGATGCAAATAAAGTCTCTAAGTGCAGCATTTGACATAATTGGTCATTACATTCTCATACATTGTCTTGAGAACTGGATGGGTCTCTCTAAATCTGTTTTAAACTGGCCTTGCACATATATTACCGAGACGGTTTTTTGTGTGTGCCTTGGGCATCATTCATCACACAAATATTTCATCTGGTGTTGCACAAGGAAGCTGTCTCAGCCTGCTATTATTCACATTAATTCTGTAAAACTTAACAAAGACAAGACTGAAAGACTCCTTTTGGGCCCCGAGACAAAGGAGGACTTACACTTTGGCAAAGACAGCTTTCCTCTATCTCAGAAACATTGCTTAAGTGCAGTCTTTTCTAACCAAGCAAAATGCTGAATAACTCATTCATACATTCATTTGTATCTAATGGGGCACGTAAAGGTACAAATAGTCATTTTCTTTATAATGCTAATTTCTCTTTATAACAAAGAATTTGGCCCCCACATGTGCTATACAAATAAAGTTTATTATTATTATGCATATTATAACATTAACTTGATCATCAACCTTTATACAGAGAAATTCTCTCTAGTAAGCTAAGATAACAGACTCAAAAGCAATGCAGGTGGCCTGTTGTAGTTTATTCTGCCTCAGATTTGACAGATAAATCTGCCTACTTGAGTGGCAGTGGGCTACTTATACTGGTAGCCTTCAAGCAACTAAACCTGAAGCAACTGGCTGGAAAAGCAACGGACCAAAATATAGATAATAACCAGAAAAAAATAAAAATTAAAAAACAGTTCAAACAGTTAAGCAGACTTCCGGACCTTCATTGACTTGCCTTCCACTACAGCTCACTGGTACAATAGACCTTTTTGACATCAGCCATTTTGACACAAAATAGCAGGTAAACACAGGTGTTACTAATGACATTCATGAAGGTTCCGTTACATTTAGGCCCAGAGCATTAATTAATGTGATTAGTAACACCTGTGTTTACCTGCTGTTCCATGTCAGTATGGCTGCTGTGAAAAAGGTCTACAGATAAACACTGAGACTGCAGTCTAAACAGTGACCATGACAGAGGTACAAACTTGTTTCTGAGTTTTGTGTTGTTGTAACAGTCCTGCGAATATCAGATATTGGTGGAAAAATATTTTGAGCAATGCACTTAAGTGATTGGTTATGTCAAACAGACGCTTAAAAATGTCAAATTAGTGGCAGTAGGCATGACTCCTGCATACTCGGAGTATGAGGCATGGAAATGATCTGGGGGGCGTATCCCAACTCAGCACCCTGCTGGATGTTGCCTCCTTAAACATTGGGGAAATGAGTGCAGTTTTCAGAACATCACAACAGCCTGATTTCTCAAGGGATTTATTAATCAATCATGTAACTGGTGTCAAAAGGGTAAATGCATTTCTTTTTACTGAGCTGGGTCAATCCCATATATGTCCTGGGCCTTTGAGTTCTTTATTGTCTTCAGAACTTTCATTATATCGCGTTCAGTAAACTCAGAGTGAGAGGAGTGTGACCATAATCTACAATCTAGACTATAACACAGCAGTTCTCCACTGATTCTCCGCAAGTATTTCCTTTAGCTTGCTTGACAAGACTGCCACAGAAATTAGCCTTTCGAACTTCATTAACAACTTAATTGCACAAGTCATTAAAGACGTGCGTGTCAGAACTAAGGCCAGGTTTCAGAGCATTTTTAAAGCGCACTTTTTTTTTCAGTCAAGCTCCACAGATGTTCTGTTACCCACTTGAGATTTGTGTTGTGCTTGCCACTGCATTTCTTAATAAATTTGTTTTTAGCACAGTTAATCAATAACGTATTTGCAACATTTGCAAATTTCTAAGTGCTTGTTGGAGGTTCTTGCGACGTTTCATGAGGAGACCCAGGTATTTATCCTCTGCAAGGGGATAAATTAGAACAGTTAGAACAGTTAGAACTGAAGAAGCCTTTTGGATGAGAGGCAAAACGTCTTCTAGAACCTCCAACAAGTCCAGTTGCCTTTACCAAGCACTTAGAAGTAGCATGATCTGGATGAATGAGAATCTTCACAGAAACATTTGCAAATGTTCCTTGAATGCTCCAAATGTTTCAGTTTATCATCATCATTGTCTATTTTTTTAAGGCTGCCTTGTCATAACAGAAACAATTTTTAGTCACTTTCCAGCAGTGAGAATCAAATTGTGATCCGATGTTCCTGTTAAAATTTGTATTATTTTACTGTCCTCTCTGCTACAAAAATATGATCACTTTTATGTTTTCTTTTTGGCATCAATATCTCACTGTCACTCATGATGTCACAATAATTTATTTTGTACATTCTGACAGATGTGTCATGCACATCATTCACGTTGCTGCTTCCTGCTGCCAGTGAACGCTCAGTAGGAGGTTGTAGGAAAAGGAGTTCCTCAGCATAACCAGAGGAGAAAATAAATAAATGAAATAATAAAAAAGTAAAATCATTTAGAGGGCTGATTTTATGGAAAAGTCCCATTGGCCGCTGTTCATTTTACTCTGTCCCAGTTTTAGCGCTCTATGTTGTTCCCCAGAGCTGGCTTCAGATATTCTTGTAGGTAGAATATCCCCCTATATAGACTATCTATGAAGAAACCCTTACAAGCAAGAAAACTAACATTTTCTTGTCTGTAATGACCTTTGAGCTGATAATGAAAACACGCTTACCAAATCCGCATCAGCATCAGTTTTCTAACCAACATGAAGGGTGACCAAATGCAAACTGTCCCAGTAAGGGACAAACACTAAGTTTGTGCAGGACAGCACAGGATAGATGGTTTCCACTTTGTGTAGGATACGAAACAAAAAGCTTTAATATAATGCAATGCTTAATTAGAACTCTTTCTAGCTAAATTGCTACTCATGCATTTTTTATCCACTAGTCAGAAAAAAACAGATTAGCCTGACTTGATGTAGGATGATTGATAATGGTCAAACAAGACAAGACGAGACAAGCCAAACAGCATCTTCCCTGCAGTGGTTGAACTTTTAGAAATTACAGCCAATCAAAATGCGTACATCTGTCTCAATATGTCATGTACAAGATTCTTGCATGGTAACGATAAAAAATAAAAATAAAAAGATTCATTCTTTTTAACTTAATGGATTTAAATAAAAAGACAACAAAAGTAATGAATAACTGATTACTAAATCTAAAAAACGAACGTGTTAAGTTACTCATTACTGCAAAGAAAGTAACAAGAGTAGTGCAACGCTACCCCAACACTGCTCATAACTAACAGCGGCCATGATGTGTCAGCATCTCAGCTTGACATCTCAACAAATTTTGCAAAAAAAAAAAATCAAAAAATAAAAACTGCTTTGAAGCTATCTGGTATAGCCTTGGCTGGTGCACAGAATAGATGTATTAATCAAAATCAGAAGACTGTGGCCTATTGAGTGACAAATTGGTTAGTGCAAAGGTGGAACGATAAATGCTCTCACCAGTGAACACCTTGATAAAGACAGGAGTGATTTGATTAAAACATGCTGGATAAAAGCTGAATGATCACTTATGATAAAGACAGAGGTGCTTTTATCAAATCATAATCAATATCACCGCCGTCTATGAGAGTAAGTTATAACTTAGGAACAAATTTATCAAATCAATCACACTTTTTCATCACTTTTCAGCCGTTTTATCATTTAAGTTTTGCGAGGTCCACCCTTCATACTGAATCATAAAATGAAAGGCTTCAGTGTGAAATGCTAATTAATTAAAATGTTTAATTTGTTCTCTTTACGAGCTCATTCAGGGTCATGGGGGGCTGGAGTGTATCTCAGCAAACAGGGTAGGGAAACATCTTGGACAGGTTGCCAGTCCATTACAGGACAGACAGACAAACACACTCATACTCAAATCAAATCTAAGGGCAATTAAGAGTCTCCAGTCTGCCTGAAAGGTGTCTATTTCCAATGCAGGAGGAAACCCATGTGAGTACAACAAGAACATACAAACTCCACACGTAAAGAACATAAGAATCAAATCCAGGACCTGTTTGCTGAGGTGACAGTGCTGACCAATGAACCACTGTTCCACCCTAAAATGCTTAATGCTCTAGTTAATAAAATATGAAATCCATCAGTCAGTCAAAGATAAATGACCCCGCCCTCAGTCTTAGTCTGTGGGCGCTGTGTGTTTTAGCTCGAGTGAATTTTGAATGACTTTGTAAATGCGCACTTGCGGATGATTTAAGGACTTCCCCAGCTTGAATCATTAGGGATGCTGCAGTGCACCTCAGGAAAAAAAAAAAAGAAAGAAAAGTCCTAAACTATGCAAGACAGCCCATGCCTTAGCGTATGTCAGTGTGCATCCTCTCTTGCCATCTCACACTGTACAAAGAAATATCATAATAATGCATTCCTTTAAAGTCATTCAAGGCCATCCCATTTATTATTATTCCACCTACTATATTCTCCTTCTCTCCCTGTACATGTTTATCTACCTGTCTCGCTCTGGCTGTTCAGGTTCTTGTACACTGCTTCCAACCCCTTGCATTATTCAGGACTGAACATATGGATGTAGCTAGTATTTCTAATTGCACCCTCTTTTTCTTCATTGGGGGTCTTAGGATGACCCACATTGCTACACAGTAAAATAAATTACCTCTCCCTCTACGCCCACGACCCGGGAACCAAGGATGTAACCACTCCCCCAGTGGAACTCATGAGTCATGGGTTTAATGCATTAATGAATTTGGGCAGGGCACTGTAACTTTTTGCAAAACTAATTCAGGGTTGAGAATAGTCCCAATGCATTCTCTATTCATTTTGCTACAGCAAGTACCTGCAGTAGATGCCATTACAGTTGGTGCAATGGCATCTACTGCAGGTACACAGATACAGTGTTACTTTAAAGATGCTGCATTGTCATAGTGTTGTACAAAGGCATTATAAATTTGCATGCCAAAATGCAACAATACTCCCATATGTTCCTGAATGGTATATTATATAATAAACACAACCATTCATCATGTTCAGGATATTCATCCCTCCCACGCTTTCCCCATCCCCATCATTTCTCTCTCATTCCTAAGAGTTTGACAGGGTAGTGGGGAGAGCAGGGATCGAACATTTACCCAGGATTAAAGCAGCCTAATCCTTACATTACTCTCTCTTTCTTTTATATACTATTTTTCAAAATGTACTTTTGCTCTTTTCCTACTCTCCCTCCAATGATCCCTATCCTATTGTCCCTCTCTGCCCCACTACCGAGGCCTTACTTTGTCTCAGCCCAATAATCTCTGCCTTCCTTTTTGCGACACTCTCTCCCTGCGCCGTCCTCCATGTTTTTCGGTCCTTACCTCCTTCCTCTTTCTTTTCTTCCTTTCCCTCCCTGCCGCCCTCACCTCTTCAATTCTTCCCTCATCCCCCGCCTGCAGCCCCCCACCGCTCTACCTCTCTCAGGTTGTCAGATAAAGGTGAAGATTTTCTTTAGGGCGCGCGGCTCTTGCTTTTCTCCTTCTTTGAGTTCCTCCATTCTTTCACATCCTTCTCCTAACTATAGAAATTTCTCTTTGAGCTCTGGTGGTGGCATTTCTGATTGGGTTGGAGTGAGGAGGGAGATCTTTGCAGTGAGTGACCTTTGTGGATTTCTAAAGCTCATTATTCCTCATCGGGCTCAGCCGAGGCACTGTGGGGAGTGGCACAAGTCTAGTGAGAGCTGCTGCTGCGCCAGTGAAGAGCTTGGTGAATCTCTCCTTTGGCTTTTTTTCCCTTTCACATTCACTCTTGTTCTCATTCTCTGTGCTTTTTGACCTTTTTCAGCTATCCCTCTCTCTCTCCCTCTCCCTATTTCCATCTCTCTCAACTCTTTCTTTGTCTTTGCTCCACTCTTTCCCACCACTCTTTTTATCGCGCATAACTTGGTCAGCATGTTTCAATATCAGATGGAGCTCATTTGATATGTGGGGAGAGAAACCACGGAGACCTGCATCATTAGTAAAGGAGATTGTCACATGGGGCTGGTTGTATGAAAATGGATTCACGCAGTCTTACACCAACTCAAACTGGCTATCACAGAAATGTTTTACAATAGTCAATTGCTTCTGTCATTTTCCACATTTACATTTCCCACTGAAATACAACTCTGAGAAAAAGATGCAACTTTATATGCAGAAAAGTCAGCACATTTAACACATGGTAAATTCTTACTCCATTTCCTACTCTCTTTGCCAAGTTTATACCTGTGTGTAAATATGTCTTACAGCAAAATTGAAGCAACATGTTCATACATCTTCAAACGCTGATATCTCACTGACGTTTTTCTTTTCCACATGTGAACAAGATTAGGATTTAGCCTCTTCAACCCTGCCGGTCCTGTCGGCGGGTTCATTATTGCTGCCCAGCCAAGCTTTGTTCAAACCCACGGAACTTTATTTTAAATTGTAGTGGAGGTATGTGCAAGACATGCAGATATATTCTATTCGATGTAATGCTGCAGTCACAAAACAATGGCATCTTGGGTTTGAATATTTCTCTCAATTTAAGTGTTATGTAGCTTCAATGAAGCATTGCAACCAGCAGATACAGAATATGTATTTGATATTGTGATACATTACGGAAAAAAATGTTTTTCTAACTTTGAAGTTACTAAAGGGGAAATATTAAAAAAAGGGGGTTAGTGTAATCTTGCCGCTGGCTACAATGCCCTACTGCAGTATCATGCCATTGTATTACTATCTAAACACTGATGCACTTGATATTAGCATCGGTTTATAATGCAGGCAACAGATATTACAGTAGATTAAAAATAAAAACAGTATATATTCATAATTTTTACATTGGCATAGTCACCGAAGTGTTCAGTATGACAATACACAAATGACAAATGTGCATAGTACAACTAGGCTGATCAATAACCAGAATTAGCATGGTTCAGTGAGTGTCAGTTAAGGGTGGGTTGTCTGTGTGACTGTATGCAACTATAATGGAAGGATTTTCTTTTTCTCTCTCTCTCTTTCTCTTTTCTTTATTCCAGGGGTTTTCCTTTAGTAGACCACATTTTTAAGCGAGCTGGCACCTGTGTTTGGTACTACTACCAAACCTAAAATAAAAATACGGTTATGAAGTTTTTCTTATTTAATCATGACCATAACCCTAGCCTTTACCAAACTATTTTACAAACCCTAACCCCAACCCTAATCTAAGTTGTGTTGCATGCCCAGATTTAACAATGAACTCACCTTTTCACAAGATAAATACAGCAAAATTGCACTTCCAATTTGTAGTTCAATTTCAAGTTTATTTAGAGCCCTTAATTACGGTTTGGCATTCTAACACACATCGGTATGTGAAATAGGGACATATTTCATCTTCATGATTCATGTCCACAACACACATTCTTTATATTTTTGCTCTTGCAATGAAATTTTATGACAATGTGTTGTAATATTTATAGTTTATATAGTATGGAGAAACATGTCTTATTCATCTTATTCATTCTCACAGCTCTTATTTTATTTATTTGTTCATTCATTCATTCATTTTGAATATCAAAGTGGTGAAGTAATTACAAGCTATCAAAACGTCAAAATGCACATAAACTATGCCACATAACTGGCATGCTGCTGGAAATTTTGCATTTATTTCTATGTTGGAGGGAAAATCAATTTTTAATCAATCTGTCTATTTCAACTTTTAAATCTTGTTCTTGGTAACACAAGTTGCAAATGTCAATGGATAGATGATTTAGTAGGTGTGACTCTCATATGGGCTGCATTTGTAATCAATGAAAAATGAGTCCAGGAAGATTTCCAATATTTATTATGTACTGATGCATCTGTAACGGTTGTCAGTTTTCAGAGACTTCTTTGCAACAGGCTGGAAATTCACCTACAGCTGTGAGTTCCCTATTATGTCAAGTCGAGAACTTTTGCACAGCTAATCCTTGGGGGACAAAAATCCAGTGTTCCTTGTCATGGTGTTGCTTCTGCAGGTGTGAATAGAAAACGATTTCAGTGTTACCAGCCCATCAACTTGCCACTTATGTGCCAAGCATGCAGAATGCAGCTTTACCCATCATTTTATTAGTAGTAAGGTTGTGTTCCTGTACCTGAACACAACAGCATCGACAGATAGTACAAACCCAGCTTAACATATGGCAGCACCAACACGAATAGGCATGGTTAATGCTAACTAGTTCTCTTGACCCTCGGTCACAGCTTATCATTGTGGGAACATTTGAGTGTAGAACACAACTTTGTATTTTTGTTGTTTTGCAGTCAGACTTAATGTTAATAACACCTGCATTTTTAGTGGTGTCACTGCGCTGTGACCAAGAGGAGAAACATTACACTGTAGAGGAGAAAAAGCTTGGACTAGTCCAGCATTAATTTAAAAAATGTCACTTGGGAAATGGATTTTTGTTGTGTTACTGTAATATCAAATATGGTCAGCAGGTAAATACAAAAGTAGTCAGGGGTGAAAATTGGACTTGGATAAAGATAAAGTTGGTCGCATCTCTCTTCTGGAGTCCATATATACAGAGCCCCCCTGGAGTCAGTTGAGGAAGAAAAAAAAGAAAAACAAACAAAAAAAGAACCGTGTGTAAATCTGTACTCTTGGTTCAGAAATCTGTGCACATGGTTTATGAACTGTGCTCTCGGATTTATAATCCCTCCCCACAAAATAGGAATCCATGCCCACAGATTTCTAAACTGTCCCTATGAAATAGGAATCTATGCCCACAGATTTTTAAACCGAAACAGTTAATGTAAGGTAAAAGGTCTAATTTTTTCAGCTATCATCCATATAAACTTTTTTTTTTTTTGGCATTTGTACTTTATTTGCGACAGTAGGGATAGACAAGGGAAAGAATCAGTCGGAATCAAACCCATGCCGCTGCCGTTATAATGCATGGTAAGCACTCTGCACAGTGAGCTACCTGAGCGCCCCCCTAACATCAGTATAAATGTTTAACTCTAAATTTAACTCTGACCTTGTATTTGGAACAATTAAGTTAGCTGCCTAACATTAAATTATAGTCATTTTAGCTCACATGCTAACCTGGCATTGATGTGATCCACTGGTCATAGGTAACGTTAGCTAGCTATGTCAATCTCAAAAGGCATGACACTTGGCACTTTTCAGATTTAAATCTCCGAACATAACTTGGTTGAGATTAGGGGGATAATCTAACATTACCAACATACTTATACTGCCCATGGTCAATGGGCTGTTGAATTTCTAAAGTAATGTAACATTATTTCATTCTGTCAGGCAGAATGACTTCTAGCTAACGTTATGTGTCTGAAGCACAGTCACGGCCTGAAGCTACAGGACTAAATTGCATTATTGTATTATTGGACTAATTTACTGTATCTTATTTTTTAGTAGTCCACTGAAAAATGAACCGACCCTAAAAAGTATAGCTAACACTGCCTTTACACCTTAAAATAGCTAGCTAATCTATAGCTTAAACCAAGCAGTGATGCTATTTAAAAATACAGAAATAAAATTGATTCTGGAAATTGTCTGTCGTGCTTCCTAAACCCTCCATAAAAAGCAGCTTTGGGGGTGAAAACCGCTAACTGGAAACCAAATCCTCTATGTGTCACATCTGCTGTATAGACTTCTTCTTATTTTGTTAATCTTGTGTGTCTTGTGTGTAATTTTCCAGATTTTTCCAGGCCTTATGGATTTCTGTCAAGAGTTCATCTATGAAGTTCCGCGTTGTCAGCACCATGCTATCTTATTGTGTTAAGGCATTGTCTTCACAAAGAAATGTCAAGTCGTCATATGAGTTTGTTTAATCCTCGCCTGTGTTTTATTCCTGTTTTATAATCTTTCTTTAAGAACACTAATCACTTTGCGTGGCTGGCAGTATAAATCAGTCTAAAATGACAAGAAAAATGCTTTTTAGAAGAACATATTTGCATATTTGGGTGGTGTGACATTATTATGAAACGACATTAATCACATAATGAGATAACCCATGTTATTTAAATGACCAAAGTGAGCGAGAAAAAGAATTGCAGTATCTCATACAGTTTAATAGCATAGTAATTAACCCCTGCTTTTGTTTTGCTGTAGCAGGCCCCTGTCTTTGGCATCTTGATGTCCATGGATGGTCACATGCTGGTGCTGTGTGCTCAGGATGGTGACATTTGTCTTGGGGTTGCACTGGTACATGGTCAGCATGATTCATGTTTTAACACCTTGGTACTGCTGCTCTCCTGTGCACAGAGGGCCAGAGCCCCCACTTGCTCTGCTTCATGTGTTTTTGGACAGAAGCATGTTGGCAAGTGGGAGGGAGGTTAAGAAATTATCCGTAGTAATATTCTTCCCCTTACCAACAAAAGGCTCCACTAATTTCAGCACCACATTCTCTCCAAGGGATTTTTTT
>OMKZ01015016.1:3427-15032 GCA_900302535.1 Neoniphon sammara | reverse complement strand
AGCTGTAGGACGTTCCTTGTCATACATAATATTAACAATAAGAGGAAATGGTTAGATAGACTATGAAAAGAAAATATATGTTCTGTTTGCCAAAAATAATAATCAACAACTACTTTCATGCTTAATGTTCATAACTGGGTCTGTGTCAAGTTTGAATTTCAGAGCATTCCAGTTTGCCCAGGCTATGCTCTTTGCCATTGAGGAGATTAACAACAGCACAGACCTACTGCCTGACATCTTGCTGGGCTATAAGATCTATGATGCCTGTGGGTCAATTGCAAGGGGAGTTAGGGTGGCACTGGCCTTGGCTAATGGTAACGAGGACATATCCACAGCCTCCACAGCACCCTGCACCAGACCAGCACAAGTGTTGGCCATTATGGGAGAGACCTCCTCCTCTCCTTGCATGGCTATAGCCACTGTCATTGGACCCTTTCATATCCCATTGGTAGGTAGGAACTGTAAGAAATTAGTTCTGACATAATCAACTCCTGTAATCAACCTTGGTCACAGTTTGATTTATTATTATTTATGTATTTTCTAAAAACATGTTGATAATGATCATTATGCCATAATTCATTCTCTTCACAGTGGAAGTAGTTCTAAGAGAATTAGTGCTAATGTGCTCTGTGTTTTAATGTATAAAAAAAGCATGCTTAACTTCATATATCATTCATTTTTACACTCTAGATCAGCCACTTTGCCACCTGTGCTTGTCTGAGTGACAAAGTCCGTTACCCATCCTTCCTCAGAACAATACCCAGTGACTACTACCAGAGCAGAGCTTTAGCCCAGTTGGTCAAACACTTTGGCTGGACTTGGGTGGGGGCAATTAGAACAAATGATGATTATGGCAATAATGGCATGGCCATATTCACAGAGACTGCCAAACAACTGGGCATCTGTCTGGAATACTCTGTATCCTTCTTTAGACAAGATCCGCCTGAAAAGATACAGAGAATAATTGACATTATCAAGGCTTCCACATCCAAGGTAATTGTCACTTTCCTCTCACCCATGGATTTGGACATATTAATACATGAGTTTGCCCACCGCAACTTGATTGGGTATCAGTGGGTAGGCACTGAGGCTTGGATCTCTGATTTCCACACTGCAAATATTGATAAGCACCACATCTTGGATGGTGCTATAGGGCTGGCCATCCCCAAGGCCCATGTCACAGGCATGAGAGAGTTCATGTTGGATTTAAAGTCACTCAGTTCATCAAGTAATGAGTTGTTCACAGAGTTCTGGGAGACACTGTTTGATTGTAGGTTCAAGGAGACAACGGGCTCAGATGGGAATCAAAGATCCTGTAGTGGATATGAAGATCTGTCTGAGCTGCAAAATAGCTTCATTGATATGTCACTCATGCCCATATTTAACAATATTTATAAAGGAGTATATGCTGTGGCCCATGCACTTCATGGTATTCTTGGCTGTGAAAAAATATGTAGCAACAAAGTACAGCCAGATCCATTCACGGTGAGTTGAACACTGAATACAGAAAGCTACTTTAATATTAGGTGAACAAGGAAAAAAATGTGAAATTTTAATTATATTGTTGAATGAATTATTGCATGATGCCCATCATTCTGCAGAGCTTATATGAGATTGGTGGACATATAATGGATTAACGTAATATCTTTCATCTTAGATTTTACAGCACATAAAAACTGTTCATTTCAAAACAGAGGAGGGGGAGCAGGTTTACTTTAATGAAAATGGAGACCCAGCTGCAAAGTATGAAATCATAAACTGGCAGCCGAGGGAAAATGGCACTGTGGAGTTTGTCACTGTTGGTTTTTATGATACATCTTTACCTGTGGGCAAACAGCTAAATCTGCACAGTAATTCCTTAATTTGGGCACAGAACTCAAAACAGGTGGGCTACTGTATTGTTAACATGTGACATTATTGTATCATAATGTTGAGTTTCCAGTAATGGTACTTATTGCTTTTTGTTCATGCAGGTGCCTTTGTCAGTCTGCAGTGAAAGCTGTCTTCCAGGAACACGCAAGGTCCTCCAGAAAGGAAAGCCCATCTGCTGCTATGACTGTATACCATGTGCAGAGGGAGAAATTAGCAACACCACAGGTACTCTAGTATTTTTAATAGATCTACTAACAAATTGTATAAACTCAGCAATTTAGAAAATATGAAGAGCGGCACTTAACTAAACTCAAGAGGCCTTTAACTCAACCATGAGGGATATTCAGTTACCAGCAAGAGGGTTTCTGCTGTGAGTGAGAGCTAAGATTAAAGTAGCCTTACTTTAATTTTAACCTTAACTCAAACTTTTGTTTGTGGTTGCGGTAAAATCAAGGATCCTTATACATTAATCAAGACTATGTGAAGCCCTTTTTTGTCATGTTTGGTAGGCCTACACTATAATCTTAGAACAAGATATTTAAAATAAATCAATATGCAGTAGAGTGAGAAGAATACAGGTGCACAACTAAACAACTGACACTCCTTTTACAATGACACATCATTTTGGTGAGCATCATTTCAGTCTGCAGGCACTAACCGAATTTCCATATTTTATATGTTCTAGTATCTAACTATAAATAAGGTGATTCATGATATGGATGTGGACTTTTAACTTTATACTATAATTGTGTTGATCACAATTGTTTGTATGAGTCAATAAGTCATCAGCTAATATTTCATGATATGACATCCCTAGTTGTCTGGTTAAAAAATTTTTTTGCTAACAAAGTAGTTTAAAGGAATACTCCAAATAATTGGGCAAAAGACTGACTTACCCAGACTGAGACCAGATGTTCAATACCATTTTCACCTCTGTACATTCAGTGCTTCAGTTCCAATGAGTGGCATTTCATGTTAGCTTAGCATAAAGACTTGAAGTCTACAGGAGTCATTAGCCTAGCTCCATGAGAGTGAAAAAAACAACAACTCCAAAGCTGTCTTTTTTACACAACATATTTTTTCACTTTGACAGAACTAGGCTAATGACTCTTGTAGACTTGTAGAGAAGTCTTTATGCTAAGATAACATGAAATGCTACAAATATGAATGAAACCACTGGATGTACAGAGGTGAAAAAGGTAAACATCTTATCCCAGTTTGGATAAGTCAGAAAAAGGGTATTTTACCCAAAGTATTCTTTTAAAAGCTGACTAGCTTGAACCCTAAATTTAACCAAAGTCACTTAAGTTGATAGTGACTCAGCAAATCTAATATTTGTGTGGCATCATCTTTTAAATTCCATCACCTGTGTGCAATGCCATGCTGAATTCTGGTCAAATGAGAAAGGAGATGAATTACTTTACTAAGATGGATAAAATAAAGTAGGGTATAATGTAAGTTGTGAAGTTGGGTCATGATGGTTTGTCACTTTAAAAAAGTGTGTCCCTAGGGGAAAAAAAAGAAAAAATCAGTGATTTAGATAAATAAAACTTTAGCTAAGTTTAGGAATCTAAAATATTTTGAATAAGGTTAGAGTAAGGTAGTGACTCAGCAAATCTAATACTTGTGTGATATCACCTTTTAGATTCCATCACCTGTGTGCAATGCCATGCTGAATTCTGGTCAAATGTGAGAAGAGACGACTGTGAAAAGAAGGAGACCGAATTTCTATCATATGAAGAGATTATGGGGGCACTGCTTACAGCAGCATCTTTATTTGGAACGATCATGACAATTATTGTGGTACTCATTTTCTTCAGACACAGAAACACCCCCATAGTCAAGGCCAACAACTCTGAGCTGAGCTTCCTGCTGCTCTTCTCCTTGACTCTGTGTTTCCTGTGCTCTCTGACCTTCATTGGCCGGCCCTCTGACTGGTCCTGTATGCTGCGACACACAGCGTTTGGGATCACTTTTGTTCTCTGTATCTCTTGTGTTCTGGGGAAAACTATAGTGGTGTTAATGGCCTTCAGGGCTACACTTCCAGGCAGTAATGTTATGAAATGGTTTGGTCCTACTAAGCAGAGGCTCAGTGTTCTGGCCTTCACTCTTATACAAGTTGTGATTTGCATTCTCTGGCTAACAATCAACCCTCCATTTCCCTTCGAGAATATGGAACACTATAAGGAGAAGATTATTTTAGAGTGTGCCTTAGGATCACCTATAGGGTTCTGGGCTGTACTGGGGTATATAGGACTCCTGGCTATGTTATGTTTTCTACTTGCTTTTTTAGCTCGAAAGCTGCCTGATAATTTCAATGAAGCCAAATTTATCACCTTCAGTATGCTGATATTCTGTGCTGTCTGGATCACCTTCATCCCAGCTTATGTCAGCTCCCCTGGGAAGTTTAGTGTGGCTGTTGAAATATTTGCTATTCTAGCCTCCAGTTTTGGATTGCTCATTTGTATTTTTATTCCAAAATGTTACATAATGTTATTTAAACCAGAGAAAAATACAAAAAAGAACATGATGGGTAAAATGCCAAAAAAATCATGAGTACAATAAATATGTGGGCATCAGAGAACAACCAGAATTTACTTTCAATTAAAACATTTTACACATGAATGCATTTTGCATTGGATCATACTGTAATGTATCATAGCATAGAGACCAGAGATTACAGTGTACCTTCTCACCTGGGTGATGCATTAAAATCATGATTGACATTTACTGTATGTTTTATCAGGTGAAATAAACTAATGAAAAATCAATGCACATTTTGATACAGAGATGGAAACTATCAGCATATGCTTCACAAGTAAACTGTGTAAAGTGTAATACACCTTGCAGTGTTGTAAACAACACATAAAATTAGAATTTTAACATGGGTAGATATTTTTCTCCAGTGTCCTTAAACAGGGAAAAACAACTTTGGATTACTGAACTTGTTTGGTGTCCTCTAGTCTCTTGAGGCTTTCACTCCTCATTACGAGAGTTCAAACCATGACAACTTCCCCTAGTCACTCAAGGTTTATAAAAGACCTGCTTTGAGCTATAGGACTATTTAGTCTGGCCTGCAGGGCAGAACAGAGCTATGCCATTGCTGAAGCTGCTCTTCTTGGTCCTGCTGACGGGGAGGATAGATTCTGTGTGCCGGCTACAAGGGTGGGCAGAGACACCTGAACTCATGCAGGATGGTGACCTTGTTATTGGAGGCATTTTCTCTTTCCGCACAGGGCAAGATAATGTAATTAACACATTTCAGACAATCCCACAATTACGGAAATGCAAGAAGTATGTATTGTTCCTGATTTATGCTTACATATTTTGAAGTGCTTCAAGAGTCAGAATCTAACTGTGTTATACTTTTTATCTAGCATTGGCATTTTAGTGGCTGCCATTAATGGAGTAATGTAGATATAACAATTTTTCTTTTTTTTTTATCTTTCATCATCACAGCTTCAATTTTAGAGAATTCAAATTTGCTCAAACCATGATCTTTGCCATAAATGAGATCAACAGAAATCCTGAAATGCTCTCTGGTATTAAGATTGGCTATAAGATCTATGGTAACTGTGGAACTATGGACATATTGAGAGCTGCATTGGCATTAGTCAGTGGACAAAAGAGAGAAATCAATGAAAATAACTGCACTAAAAGTGACACAGTGCAAGCTATCATTGGACATTCAGGATCAAGACCAACTATTGCATTTGCACGGATTGTTGGGAGGTTTCATATACCCGTGGTAAGTCAGTGAAAAAGTCAGTGAATTCAGAGTCAAGTGTCATTTCATTCAGCAATGAATTTGCAGTTGGAAATGCCTCTTTCAATGAATTTGAACATTTTGCAAATATTTAACTGCATATGTGATGCTAGCAAATCGTGAAACTAAATAGTGATTACAGAAATGGATTAAATATTTGCTCTCCAACTGCCACTAATTTACATGGTCTTTTTTGTCACATGCAGCTCAGCCACTTCGCCACCTGTGCCTGTCTGAGCAATAGAAAAGAGTATCCTACTTTCTTCAGAACCATTCCCAGCGACTACTACCAGAGCAGAGCCCTGGCAAAGCTGGTAAAACACTTCGGCTGGACCTGGATTGGGGCTATTGCTGTTGAAAATGAATATGGCCTCAACGGCATGGCTACATTTATCCAAGCTGCACAAGAAGATGGAGTGTGCATTGAGTATTTTGAAGCATTTTCACAATCAGGGCCAGCTCACAAACTGCAGAGATTAATAGAGGTCATAAAGCAGTCCACCTCCAAGGTCATTATGGCTTTTATGTCCCACAGAGAAATTAAGGTGCTGGCAGCAGAGCTGTACAAACAGAACATTACAGGACTGCAGTGGGTTGGCAGTGATGCCTGGATCACAGACCACTCTCTCTCTGACAGTGAGGGACACAGCATCCTGATGGGCTCTTTAGGCTTCACTGTCCCCAGAGCTCAGATCCCTGGCTTGGAGGAGCACCTCAGACGGGTTCACCCTTCACAGTTCCCTGACAGTCAGTTTGTCAAAGATTTCTGGGAAGATGTGTTTGACTGCTCTCTCAATGGGACTGCTACAATACAAAGAAAGCCATGCAGTGGCTCTGAGAGCTTACAAGATGTTGAATCACAGTTCACTGATGTTTCTGAGCTGAGATTTACTAACAATGTCTACAAGTCAGTTTATGCAGTGGCCCATGCTCTTCACAATCTGTTTGAATGTGGAGAAGGTCAGGGTCCTTTTTCTAACGGGAGTTGTGCTGATCCAAAACAAATTCAGCCATGGCAGGTGAGCAGTAACACTTGTGCTCACTTTAATCCTGTATCATTATAATTAAACCCTTTCATTATTCAGTTAATTTGCCTCTTCTTCAACAGGTCCTGCAGTACCTGAACGCTGTGAATTTCACCACTCAGGAAGGGGAGCAAGTATATTTTGACAGTAATGGAGACTCACCAGCAAGATATGAACTGGTGAATTTACAACAAAGTGAGAAAGGAACTATGGAAGGAGTCACAATTGGCACTTATGATGCTTCTCTGGCAGGGAGCCATCAGTTTACTATCAATACTGGCTCAGTTGTCTGGGGTGGTGGGCTGAGTAAGGTACAGAAAACTGAAGCAAAACTTGGTTTCAGATTTCTTAGCTATAATGCTCCTGAAATGGATACTCTCAAAAATATTCTCAAAATTTTTGCTTAACACATAGTAAACTCTGAGCTTATGGTTTGTGTGTGTGGGCTTGTGGCAGGTTCCTGTGTCAGTGTGCAGTGAGAGCTGTCCCCCAGGAACTCAAAAGGCCCTCCAGAAAGGAAAGCCCGTCTGCTGTTTTGACTGCATACCCTGTCCATCAGGAGAGATCAGCAATTTAACAGGTACAAACAAAGCACTAGTATTTATTTTGCTATGTGGGATCGATAAACTCTATTACATGTCATAGAAAACATTTATACATCAATACTGCACTTAGTTAACAATCTTTGTGTTGTTTTCCCTGTGCAGATTCAATCTACTGTCTGAAATGCCCTCCAGAATACTGGCCCAACAAGCACAGAGACACCTGCATTCCCAAACCGATAGAATTTTTGGCATATGATGAAATCATGGGAACTCTGTTAGCCTTGTTTGCCTTGCTGGGAGTATTTCTGACTATGATCACAACATTGGTCTTCTACTGCCACAGAGAAACGCCACTGGTCAGGGCCAACAACTCTGAGCTGAGCTTCCTGTTGCTCTTCTCCTTGACTCTGTGTTTCCTGTGCTCTCTGACCTTCATTGGCCGGCCCTCTGACTGGTCCTGTATGCTGCGACACACAGCGTTTGGGATCACTTTTGTCCTCTGCATCTCTTGTGTTCTGGGGAAAACTATAGTGGTGTTAATGGCCTTCAGGGCTACGCTCCCTGGTAATAATGTGATAAAAATGTTTGGGCCTGCACAGCAGAGGCTCGGTGTTCTGGCCTTCACTCTCGCACAAGTTCTTATATGCGTTCTTTGGTTAACTATCAACCCCCCTTTTCCTTTCAAGAATTTATTGCATTTCAAGGAAAAAATTATCCTTGAATGTGCCCTTGGTTCAGTTATAGGGTTCTGGGCTGTACTAGGGTATATAGGACTCCTTGCTGTTTTATGTTTTGTACTCGCTTTTTTGGCTCGAAAGCTGCCCGATAATTTTAACGAAGCTAAATTTATTACATTCAGCATGCTGATATTCTGTGCTGTCTGGATCACCTTTATCCCTGCATATGTCAGCTCCCCTGGGAAATTCACTGTTGCTGTGGAGATATTTGCCATTCAGGCTTCCACTTATGGGTTACTTTTTTGTATATTTCTCCCTAAATGTTACATTATATTATTCAGGCCAGACCAAAACACTAAAAAACATATCATGGGAAAGTCATCTCATAACGATATCCATTACTGACCATTGTCAGTTCATTCGAATTTTCTGTATTATTAATATTTTAACTTTTTTTCTCAGTGTTTCTCTTGCAACCACAATATAACCTGTGTATGATCAAACTGATATGCTATGTCTTACTGCATAATGGTTTTTAGTGTGTACAAATTTAATTTCAATAAAGAAATGTATGGAAGATGCATATAATTGTGTTTAATTCTGATTAAATGTACTGTGTTTTCTCGAGTGTATATTAAGCATTGCCACCCCTCTACGGCTACAATAAAGAAAAAAAATCATATACACAGAAAGCACTCTATCTATACAGTTCCTGCACAATAAAGGAAAGTACAATGAGTGCAGCTGTACAATAAGTTGATAGTTCAGTAACATTATATGCAATCAACAGTGATGTGCACAAGGGTCTAAGTCCTATAGCCCTGTCAGTAGATCAAAAAATCCTGTGGCCCCAAAGTGATCATACATGGGGGAGCGGGAACTGCCATGAAAATAACAGCTGTGTAGAGAGGTAGGAAGTTGTTTTTACTAGATGACAAGAACATGTTTGCAGCAAATAGAGAAGAAAGGGGCCTTGGGTAAAAGGGATGCAATTTAGGGGGTTGATAAGTATTTCCTGAAGTGTTTTCAGCCTACAGTCCTGAGCAGGCTTCTGCAGGGGAGTGCTAAGTGGCCGGTAGTGTCAGGGACCAGGACATGCAAGGCTGGACCATTACCTGAAGATATGGGTGTGTGGTTTTGAAATCAGTACGAGTAGCAAGTGGATGGAGTTTCGAATTTGCCGTTTTCTAAAACCACAATTATCTTGAACCACAACTGCTACAAACATCTTAATCAAAGCTCTGCATGACCATTGGTTGTGAATGACACACAGAACCATCATTCCCAAGAAATGATTTGACAAGTAAGTTAACAACTGTGCAACTGCAGAGATTTGTGATGTTTTAATTTGTGAAATATGGGACTCAAATTTCATAATACTGCAAAATAATTGACAGAGTGATTCCTATTGGCCATGGCATTGTAAGTTCAGATGTACAATGATGCAATTACAACTATGGGAACAGGCAGACACACACACACACACACACACACACACACACACACAAACAAACAAACGGAAAACACAGAGGAAAACAGTGAAAGATAAATAAGTCCCCATCTGGTGTGAGCATGTTCTTATTACCCAGGGGTCTGATTCTAATGGGAGAGTCGCTGTGGAGCCACAGGAGATTAAACATTGAAAACATACAGAAACATATTGCCTCATCCTTTCACACAACAACATGAACAACAGGTGGCACATAGCCTCAAGCAGAAAAATAGGGCCTGTGTTCATTTGCACCCATGACATAATATGTAATTGTTAAATTTTGATTTGATCGAGGACATGTTTTGATATTGTTTTTTTTTTTGTGCCACTGGTAACTACCTTGGCTGGTTCGGCATGCTGCAAAAAATTTGGAGTCTTTCAGAAACATTATGTTGTTTCATCTAACAGTCTACCTGTGTGTGTTTGAGAGCACACACACGAGTATATATGTATGCCACTAAAATGTATTCATTGGCCAAAGATTAGATAATGAAGGTTTTATTTTGTTTTGTTCTGTATTTATTTGTGTGATCAGTATTATGTAGTGTCTGTTTGACCACGGATTTTCATTATATGCTAACACTGACAATAGAAATGAGTGAGTATCTAATTATCAGTACTTAGCCTTCAAATTTCTCCCTGGATAGGACAGAAATAAAAATATTTCCCCTCACTATAAGGCAAGACCATCCTTCTTTTTTTTACAGTGAAATTAATTAGTAATCAAAGCCTTCTTGAAAAGAGCGCCAAGTTTCCTCCTTCATCCAAAACACGGCTGCTAAACTGTAAAAAGTTTTACAACTCTTTGTCTTTGCTTTTCCTTCACATGCTTTTTTTCATGTGGTTTGCCTTGGCTCCTTGCCCACCACTCTCAACTGTTTTACTACATTTCAGGCAGGGCTTTTTTTACTTTTACTGATATCTCTAAGCTTCCAAAGAAAGTTGCATTAAACAGAGAAGAATGGTGCTGGCTTTTTGGCCTCTGTTCCAAATCTCTCTGCCGCAACGCTGGTAACAAACTACAACCGTCACTGATCAATGTCCCCCTTTGTGGTCACTTCCAGCATTTGATCCACATCCTCGTTGAAGTGCTGCCACTCTTCTTGCTGGACTGGACCCATGGGATCCTTGGGTGAATCACTGGGTTGCTGGAGGTAGACATAATATGCAACTACGCATTACTTTATGAAGATACTTTCACTTAGTCTTAAGTTTTGTCTTAAGAACACGTTTCAACCAAATTTAGCTGCTAGTTAGTTACACGCTAACTAGTAGCTACGAAGCCCTGAGTGCAAATTTTATGTTCTAACTTTGATAAGAACTGAAGAACCTCCTCTGAACAGTTTCCAACTGAGCTTATAAGTGAGTCTTCAAATAGCCAGTAATTGGACAGGAGGCAACCAAGTGTTTGCATGGTCTCTGTCAGGGTTGTGATACAGTAGTAGACTACATTGTTGAGTTTCACACCTTGGCAGTAGACAGTGACCTCTGTGTCACAGGTCACAGAAAGAAAGGCCCAGAGCCCCCTCTCATCACCTTCCCAGTCTGCACCCCATGCATCAGCTGCAGTACCCGTTCACCCAGTTTCTTCCGAGGAACCCAAACAGGAGGAACCTGCCTATCCAAGCAGGAGTGTCTTCAGAAGCTAAGAGAGGTTTGCTGCTTGTATTGTGGTGAGATTGACCACTTCCTAGCCCATTGTCCCAAGTGTCCCAAGTGGCAAACGGCAAGGCCTGTTAGGCACATAACACCTGCAGCTGCAGTAGTCCCTCTCAGTCTCTCCCTCTGTAACTGCTGTCCTGAATATAGTGGTTAGGTCATTCTACCTTTGGCAGCCATGAGGGAGTAAAGTTAAGGCCATTGAAGTCATGAGGAGGTCTCTGCAGGGACCGCTGGACCATGGCCTTGATCAAGGAACTATGATTTTGAATTAGATGCAAGAAGCTAGAGGCTGCAAGTGGATGGAGTGCAGAATATATCAAAATATCACACAAAGCTCTGCAAGACCTTTTCTTGTCAATCATTAAAAAAATGACCAGTAACAAGTGTGCAGTTATTATTTGTGATGATGCATTATTATTTGTGAAATATGGGACTTAAAGGACATAATACCACAATGTGACCTACAAAATGGTCTCATGCATGGTCTCAAATTTGCCCTGGCAATTATTGACTGAATGATTCCTATTGACCCTGGCATTGTAAGTTCAGATGTACAATGATGCAAT
>OMKZ01015014.1:0-11017 GCA_900302535.1 Neoniphon sammara | reverse complement strand
GACATTTTGATCAGTGTCTTTCTGTCTGTCTCTCGTACATCCATGTCTTTTTGCAATAATTGTCTGTTTATTTTCTGTATCTCTTGAAGTATGTGTGTCTGTGTGTGTGTGTGTGTGTGTGTGTGTGTGTGTGTGAGTGTGGAGGGGGTGGAGGGGTGAGAATGCATGAGCACGTCCACTCGTGCATGTGTAATATGTGGTTTGTACACATATTCACCCTCCACCCCACCCATGGAGAAAAATCTGCCCACTAAATTCCCCTACCTTCCTTTCCTAATACAATCAGGCCTAGAAGACTGTAAGCAACAGAGGGAAATGGAGTCAGGCTTCAGGAATTTTTCTGAGGAAGAAAGTGTTTACAGTGTTTGAGGCTATTTAGTCTTTTTAAGTGCATTTTTAAAGTTCTTATTTCACACACAGATTTGTGGACATTTTTGCACAGTGGCTATTTGGATATAAAAAATATAATGATAACATATAAAGACATATGATATTAAGACCTTAAAAGCTTGGAATTATAAGGTCTTATCAGACTCATCTATATATTTAGGATTTTTAAAAGTTTATGCTTATGCTTTTTAGGTTAAATATTTAAAGTATAAACATTTAGCGGCACCGGGCTTGAAAAAAAAAAGCTTGCAAGTGGACCAAATGATCTTTTGGATGAGAGCATGAGTGGCAAATTTTGCAGCAGGCACCACCTCTTAGTCAGTCTCACGAATAGTCATGTACTGTATGTGATCAGTGCAATACTGACATCTGGAGGTGGGATGAAATAAAGGGAGAGGGTTTCTCAACTCTGAGTTTTCAACCACAGTGCAATCCTCTCATTAGGTTTGGATTATATGCAAATCTCTTGATTCAATATGTGTTATGGGCTTCACGATCTGACACAATCGCAATATGATGTAATAAAGAAAAGTTTATTCACAGCAAAGTATGACTGTGCAGAATTATGTTTATCTCTGAACCACAAATATTTCTATCAGTGACATTAGCTTGCTATAATGTAACTATTTAAAAAATGTTACAATTTCAATTGAGACCTTGTAAAACTAATGGGCAAGCCAAATCATTTGTGATTATTACATCAGAATGTAAATAATATCACAATCCATTGTTGATACATTTTTGTCACATTTGATACATTGTCCCGTCCCAACCAAGTGAACTTGTTAAATCTCATGTTCAGGTTTTTAAAAAGATCTCAGCTCTTTGGATGACAAGATGTAATTTCAGCCAGCTCTGCCTTTCAAACTGCTGCTTCTTTTGTTATGTGTTTCAGCCGCCGCGAGATAAAAAACTAGGGCAGGACCAGTCAGAGTGATATCGACCAGTGGATGAGTCAGACCTGTCGCCCACACACTGATGATCTGGAGGAGCCGCTTGGATGTCTTCAAGGTTTTAAATATTCAAACTTGGCACAAGTCAAATTGAAAAGTCGAGAGAGGCGTGTTGTGATTTAGGAAATGCTGAACAAGGGTTTGTGTATGATTCTGTATGCTGAACGCTTAGCAGTTTTTTTTAAAGACAAAGCTCATATTGTCATGCCCATGAAATTCTCTTTCTCATACTGTAAGTTTTTCTTAAAATGAACCTTATTGACTGTGATTATAAACCTCAGAGGAAGTAAGCTTGTCTTGAACCAGGACTTTATGCTAAAAATCAGAGGTGCATGATAAATATGGTTCCAGGGCCCCATTAAATGTATTACATCAGGAATCAGTTTAGCTCTTAGAGAGAGAATAATATAGACCAGACTATGGATTCTACAATACAACTCTTATAAGAAAGAATAAATACAGTCCTAGCCCTCCAGTCTCTTTGAATTGATAGTGTAGGCTTTTAACACTGTAAGCAGATAAATCATTGCCTGAGGACTATAGTAAATAAAAAGTGAATCTATAAGCTCAACAGATTTATTTCAGTATACTGCTGACTAAGACAAACCTAAATGTATTGCCATATCGCTATCGCCTTTCCACAAGTCAGGCTGCAAACACATTTTTTTGTACAGTGCACTCAGTTTACACCCATCACATATTTGATGTAATAAATCATTGTTCATTTCATATTTGTTTTTTTTATTACTATCTTAGCCTTTGGATGGCATCATTTATTTACTTTGCATTGTTTGTGTGGATTATGACGCCATTTCTTTGTTACTGTTTAGATTTGTATTGTCTTCTCCCATCATGCAACTTCACCAAACAAGGCTGTAAGAACCAGAGTGACCCTCACAGATATAAACACTTTGTGGTGTCCCTTCTCTGTCTCTTTGCTTTTGACTGTATGTATCTAAGTTAAGAATTGTTTTTGACGTAATTTTCCCTCAGCTTCTCCACTGGAAACTTTATTGAACCAGCAGGCTCGTCTTGCATGACAATACCGTCACAGGCAACTTTGTTTGTACGTGTAGCTAAACTTTCTGTGGTTTCAAACGGATAAGGATCTGCTCCATGAATGACAGTGTTTAGATATATTTTGATTAAAAATTACATTCATTATTTGTAAGTACAGTGATGGCAGAGGGCTGTATGTATTTAAAAATTCTCGAATGGCTTTCAGATGTTCCTGTGCACCACATGACTGTATTTGATGTCCATAATTAAATCACTCCTAATGCCCAGTTTGGCTGCATCAAAAAAAATTTTTTTTATCCTAATTCTATCATGGTTAATTATCTTTGTTTTGTTTTGATGGGACATTCACAGTAAGTGGTTCAAAATGTTGTTTGAGACATGGATGCTTTCATCTCTAAGATATTAAGAGTAAAATTTGGTTAGACTAAATGGTTAATTACCTTGCCAAAGTGAGTGATAATAGCTTATCTTTAACATTTATAAAGTGCATTAAATGTGTCATCTTTGCTTTAAAATTAAATACCACAAAGGTTGGTACATTGGCTTCAAAATGAGTCACTTTTAGTCTCAAGCACTTTTATTATGTTTTCTATGCATATTTTTAATATAAGTCTGTCTGGATTTTTAAAAGGCACAGAAACAAGGCTAAATTTCCATACATGCATGCATTTTTTTTTTTTTTTGAAGTTCACAAGATTAAATGTGCATGTTTTTGCTTGTTTTGCTTTGAGAACAGGCTTAATGAACGCTCTGTAACAGCAGGATCCACAGTCAAATACCATCCCCTATGCTGTTTATCTGTTCAGTTATTCACCACTGGAGGGAGCAAAGTGTCAGCGCAAGACAAAGCAGGAGCCATTGTTTGGCCCTGGGCACTTCACAAGGCGGTGTTTATTGCAGAGCAGGTTTCATTAGGTTGTTGACAGGGGACTCAAACAGACACGCACAGACACTATGAAATATCTCACTCGCTCTATCCGCCTGCTCTGGTTTTCATAATGCAGAATAGAGTCAACAAATCTCCACAGAGCGAATTTTTTTATCATCTGGATTCTATGTGAATAAATTCAACTGAATCCATAAAAAAGTCTATTTCCATTTTGCAACTGGTGACCTCCATTCTTAATTAATTCCAAAACATTGTGTGTCTCTTTGTGGCCTTTGTAAGGTGAGACAGGGTAACAGCTTTGACTGTGGGCACAGTTCCATGAATGAGACAGTGAGGGTGTTGGCAGAGAGCCCATTGCACACAAGTAAACCCCTCACTAGCTGCAGTATGGGGCTAAGTTACATGCAAGATACTGTGCCAGGCCTTTCTTTCGGCTTCATCATGTAACACACCTGAGATGGTGTTCATAGTCTCCCTCTTTAAAGCTGAATGTTTGCCCATCTTCACTGCCAAACACGGCTCTAAACCCCTGACAGTGAAGCTACATGCATGGGAGTTGTTCTACTGTTTGTAATTGGATTTTTCATGTTCAGTGTCTAATTTTAACGTGATGTCGGAGGATTAGAAAAGTCGAAAAACTTCATTTTAACTTTAACAAACAGTTTTTTGGGTAGCAGCCCAAATTGGAGCCAGTGTTCTCAGCAGTTCACATCATTTCTCCAATGAATCGTTATGGCTCATCCAAGCTTATGTATTCCCAATGAACAATTTTGACTGGGTGCTTAGAAAATAGACCAAAACACTAAGACAGAATACAGCAAAGAAATGAAGCGCTTATGGTGGTAGCAGAAGAGCCTCAGGGTTAGAGGCTGGTTTTGAGACCAAATACAGTTTACTAAAAAAAAAAAAGAAAAAAACTGCATCATTTTTCAGTTATTTTTTATTTATGTGTTTGTTTGTTTGTTTATTATTTACTTACAACTGCCACTTGTTGTCCTCTGCCTTTGTAAGGTAGCAATATCACTGAAAAGTAATTAAAGTATATTATATCTCAGTATATTAACTCTCCATATCAATAATGTTTGAAGCCAGCGGTGCAGTACAATGGTACAATTCAGCACAATTGAAAACTGCTCCCTTTGCCCTGCTGCAGAGCATGAATTCAGTCATTTCAAGTAACATAGGCTCTTCAGATTGGTTTGAATTTGTTAAGAACAGGTCCGAGATAAAAAGCTGCAAATTAGTATTCTTTTGTGAATGTCCTGTTTTAAATTGGTCTTTAAATGTCCTACGTTTGGCACAGCACACATGGATTGTTGGTATCATAACAGAGATAAACATCTCATCTTTCATTGGAGCCGTCATTGCTTGTCAAGTGAACAGAGTCCACAGACCTTCAAAGTGACCTTCAGTCTGTCCCATTGCCTAATTTTGCCTATTTGTGCCAAAAAAACATCCACACACACACACATCTCAGCCACCAGTGAAATCCCCTTGTAATGCTACATTCAAGTTACTGTGTTCCACCTGTGCGACTCCAAACAACCAGATAAAATATATAACAGCCAGGTACTGACGGATTTTGCTGGGATTTGTAGCTCCATCCTTAACAGATTATCTGTTTCATAAATTCAAGTAATTAATGCTAATAAGCTGTCACAAATACTGAGCTGACGTCATCCAAAGTCTGCAGAATCATTTAGAGGTTCTAAATAATAAAAACATTATGCATCACTAAGTATTATGCATCAAATGTAATGGTGGGTGAAGAAATGATTCAAATTGAATGCTTCTGCAGATACGGACAGCATGATAAACTGAGTTTGGGAACAGCTGCATATATCAGAATGGTTGAAGCACGACCCAACAATGAAGAGATGAACAAACCAACAGAATTCATAAATGGCCAACAAAACATTCATCCAAATAAAAACAATGTCTTTATTATTCAACTTCTTTCTAATTAATGGACGCTACTTTATGTATGTGACTTGAAGGAACGACCTGTCAGCTTATTGTGCAAGAGCAGCAAAGCTATGAGATGCACTAGTGTTACTGCTGCACCGTGCAACCAGTTATCTCCTCTGTTAGAGAAATGCAACTCAGCAAAAAATAGGCAGGCTTAGTCTGCTGTTAAATTCTGCAGGGGAGGGGAGGCCATGCAACACGAGGCACGCTTCGCTGAAAGGTGAGGGGTGCCAGCTTGGCATACCAGGCCTGTTGATAGGGGATAACGGAGGGGTTCATCTGAACTGCGGTGGATTAGTAATGTGAAGCGCGACACGTTTTATTTTTTGCCTCATTCAGGGAAACGGGAATGGGCAGATGGAGTCGCGAGCAGACTTTGGTCGACTCACCTTACGAGCTGAGATTGAAGGTCAGAGGCAGGGGTGCTTCGCTTTGCTGGCTCGGTCACCCGTCTTTCAGACTCATTGTCTTTTTTTTTTCAAGGGAGACCTGGCCAAGGTGGCAGCAGCACCGAAAGTTGCAGACAAACACAAATAATATACAAAAATAATATATTTGTGGAGTGCAATTAAACATCTTACTAAAGGCATTGACAATTGCCTATAGATCCATCTTCTCTACTTGTGGCAACTCATTAAAAGTCTCCAGTTCATTAAGCCTTGCTGCAGGCTGTTCTATGCAGCGAGAGGCCAGGGTCGTGAAGACTGCCTCACCAAGCTTTCGAGACAGTCAGCAAAAATGAACTTTGGGACTTCAGACTATAATGAGCTCCGCATTTTGGACTAATAAGCTATGCATGACACCCTGCTTTAAGCTTTACTCACTCTGCACAGTATTTTAGCATTTTAAAGATGTCAGATTATGTATCGTTTGAGTGCAACAGGAGTGTTGCAAAAGTTCAAATGAATTTGAGCCTTGAGCAAATACGTGCACTGGGTTCTCTCATATTTGCAGGTTTATGAATCCAGTGCGCAGCAGTATCAATGTGACTTGTTAACCTGACATGTGCGAACCAAGTGTACTCAGTGTAGCACTCATAACTGAATAAGGTCATTTCATTGCCCTAGATATACTGCTGTTATGATTTTACTGTCTGCCATAGACACACAGTTGTATTTCAGCATATTTTCGTCAATGCTTCACATGCAACCTGTACTGTTGCAAACTGTGTCAGTATCTGCAGATAAGTGAAGGACACTGGGAACTTGGTTCAGGTGCTTTGTGTAAAACACCCTAAATATAGCCTAACAAAAAACATATGTTAGATTTATTATGATTTCAGTGAAGCTCACAAATGGTAATTGGGCAAAATAGGGATGGAAGGTGAAGGTGAAGGTGAACTTCCAAATTTCAGTCTTAGGGAGATGAAAATATTTCACCTGCTATTATTTCAAACCTACATAGCTGACCTCCATAGATTTCTAGGTAAATTGCTCCTGAAATTTCTCCTGCTTGTTAATTTTTTTTATGGTGCAATAAAATGTGCTGGCTCTGAAGGTTTAACATTCTCAGAAACCATAGGGACCTTGTACAAATAACTTAGGTCAAAACCTGGCATAATGACAACTGATGTTGCATTATGGTGATCTCAGCACCAGATTTTGTCCATCATGCATTTACTGGAACTGACAATACAAGTTGAAATGCATTGAATTATTCAGGAGCCAGTGCTATGAACCTATGAAAATTGTTTGTTGCTTTGTTGCTTGTTGCTTTACCTAGAGGTAAAACTTCTTAGGCCAATAAGTATTTGAAGTATTTGCAAAACTAGATATCCACTGTTGTTTTCATTTTCCTAAAACATGTTTGTTTCCAGATAATATCTATAAAAATACATTATTAGGCTAATACATACATAATACATACAACATTGTGATAATTTTTTAGATTCAGACAGTATGTTATGTGAGGCATTACATACAACCGTTTTTTTTTTGTTGTTGTTGTTTTTTTGGTCATTTATTTGTGTATTTTTAGGAATGGCATTTATCTGTTTCTGCAAATGAACTCTTCATTATTCTCAAGCTTTTCACCAGCACTGAAGCCCTTTGGAATGTGTTTGACAACTGAGAGGCAACACACCACTGAGATGAGTTAGTGTCTGAAACACATGCTGCGGATAGCCTTGCTACGTCGTGATCCTGGCGGTTGTTTAAAATCAAAGTGGTATCAAGGTGACGTGTAAAAAGAGTTCCCTATCCTACTCCCACACTGTGACAGTACTGAGCTTTGCTATAATCCCAGAAACACCGGAGGACTACTAAAATTGGACATATTTAAAATCAGCATTTCAATACCCCACACAGCTGTAAACTCAACTGAACATCAACTGATACATGCGCCTATGCTTGCTGCGTTAGGTGCATGTAAATCTCTTGCAGTTTGTGGTTTTTACACAGAGCTTTGACAAAAGGCTTATTTACCTTAGGTCTTCCTCACAGTGCTTCAGTATATGCCTACATCAGCACACTGGCTAAAGCATGTGATTCTTTTTCTAAGGGGTATCTAGTTCTGCTCATGTGACAGGAGGAAAGCGCTCTCCAGTCCGCTGGATTCCATTACCCTCAGCCAACAGGACTGCAGGGGGTCAGGAGGGGGGCAGATCCAGTTACTGGGAGAAAATGACTGTGGAGAGGGTATGATTATGGATAAACTGCTGAGGAGCTGAACATCTGTCCTCAGTCTCTAGCTTACCAAATGCACATACACATTTAGAAAGATAAGACATTGGTTCAATAGGCCACAACACGCATAAAGATAAAGGCAAACTTGTGGACTGATTAAATCCCAGACAGCCTTGCACTAGGCTATGTGGACCCCTGTTTGATGAAATCTGTCCTAGACCTCCATCTGAGAAGGTTTTGGCTGATTTAGTAGCTTATTGCATGCCATGTCCCTGCAGTCAATATGGAAATTAAAGTGGACACAAGCAAAACCTCTGGGACTGTATTTCATTCTTAGTTTTATGTACTCTTTGACATGCCAGCCTCTAATCAAGTTTTGTTTTGACGCAGACCCACGAGAACACTCTGTTGAAGTCCCTGGACACCACTTTGTAAATCACTGCTCTTGAGGTCAAATCAAAAGGCTGCTGTCTTTTATGCATCTGGTCTATAATTTTAGAGCATAAAAATGTTTTGGTACAAAATATGATGAAAATACTGCCCATTGCCCACGCTTTAAAAGATTTATATTGTTGTTTCTAAACATTCCTTGATTTCAATGGAATTCTGTTAACTCACATTATGTGCAAGCTAGGTGCATAGTCAAAGTTATAGGTATGAAAACTGAAATGAAATGTCTTATTTCTCTGAATATGCTGTAGAATATTTGTTTCCCAGCTATTTGCCTAATAAGTGCAACCTCTGACTCAAACAGAGTCATACCCACCTCCATATGTTTTGGGGCTAAACGGTACAGGGACAACTGAGGCTGGACCAGCAACTACTGGGAGTGCATCTGCTCCTCCTAATTCAATGACTTTCAAGTTTTATCTTCACCTTGAGTGATAATTGATACGACAATACAACTGGAGTTAGTTGGATTTTGCATTTTAAATTGAGAGAACATGTGTCACAACTTCCTGTCTGTACCTTTTTCACTCCCAATTTGTGCATTAACCAAGACAGCGTGCCTGTTTGCTAACTTAGATGTTGAAATGACCAGGTGGGAGACTTAAGATTCAAATTCTCCTTCGTCACTCACATTACAAATTCTTACAAATTCACAAAACATCTTTTGGAAGGTTTTTGTTAAACAAATAGTCTCTCTAAGCCGATGAAATAATAATGTCTCAAGCGAACTGCATCTGATATTGTCACTGAATACTGACACTGAATACACTTATGAGCTATAATGTGATATAATGCGATCCCAGTATTTTATTATACAGGGCTGTCATTCTGTATTTTATTTAAAAGTAGTGGTGTAGTGGCAAATAAAAAACCTGACATGATTTCAAGTCTGTGATCAGCATAAGGTAAACAAATACAAGACCACATCTTCAAGTAACTTTACTGACCATGGTGTTTACTATTAATTTACACTCTTAAGATTTATGTGAATCTAAACAGGCGGGTGAATTTAATCTGCCAATACAAGGGTGGATGAACAAAATACAGGTGGATTTGCCCTCCATTACATCACTGCTCAAAACAAATAGTTAAATTCACTCTATACATGTAGCAACACAAATATGCTCCTCGACTATTGGCCAGCTATTTCATTTAAAAGCCATTCCACAGCCAATCACGAGCGAGCTGGTAGGCGGGAGGTGTTGCCTGGTAAATGTTTCCCCACGACGAGAGGCGCGCTCTGATTGGCCAGAGCGACAGATCAGCCGAATCGGAGAAAGGTATAAATACTCACCAGGCAAGTTTTGAACGCTGCAGGCAGTGTGAGAGTGTCCGTGTGAGTGTTTGTGTGTGTCCGCTAGGTACGGGGGGGGTGACAGCCGCCGTGCATTTATGAAGTTATTTATGAGAAACTCTCGAAATTAATTTATTTTTCCACTCTAGAAGAACGTAAGGTAAGTCGTTATGCGATACAGGTGGATATTATGTGCTAACGACTATTAATACCGTCAAGTAACTTATCCTAACGTTAGCGTGACGGGGGAAAACTGGCACGGGTTTTACTGCTTGTCATGTTACCCAGTGATAAATTAAAACATTTTGAAACGTAAAAGTCCTAAGCTAGTCACCTTAACTCACTGTGTGAACCTTTCGAGCTGGAAAAAAACAACCCTCGACTGTTGCACTGAAGCTGTCACGTCGTTTTTTTCAGGTAACTTGGCTAAAACCACAAAAGGAAGCAGCCTCCTCTTGGAAATAAGCAGGATTTTTCACCATGGTTGCCACAAGCACATTAAAGACCAAAAACAGCGAGTGCATATCTGAGCTGGTCGAGCGAAGATATGACCAGGCTTGCATTGAGAAAGGTGAGCTTCCCCGGCTGCTTTTGTGTGCCTGTTGTTTTCTGTCGGGCTAACCTGCTAGTTGCTGGATACTTGAGTTGGACGCTTGTTTATCCCTGTGTGGTGCATGGCTGCAGCAGTGGAGGGGAGGGGGACGGGCAGAGGGAAGTCAACAGAGGATGAAGTCATCTCTTCATCCTGGGTCTGCACAACAGTAGCCTGCCCTGCCACTTTGCTTTAACGTTGCATCATTTGCTTTAAATCAGTCATCTTTAGCAGCCCAGTAATGCATTTATGTAATGCAGACCAGATTTTGTCTGATTCTTTGCTAAATATTGCCCTGATTTGTTTTTTCTGTCTTGTGCTTATCTGTGATGGTGTCAACAATCATCTTATCAAGGCATTGCATCCATAGGGGATGCAAGAGTACATTAATTCCCACAGAATTATCACTTAACTCATTTCGAGGATTGGTGGAAATAGTGTTTGGCAGCTAAATAAGATCAGACTTGAGAAGAGAAAAAACCTTCATTGGATCGGTACAGTTCATGCAGGCATCTTAAATATCAATTTATTCTACACAGTTACTTGATCACATAGGAAATTTGGCTGCTGCTTAAAACAGAAAGCCTCCTTTGATGCTTCACATGGTATCCTAAACGGTCAAATTGCTTTGTTTCCACCAGAGCTGGATTTCTGGGATCACTGCCTGGCTGAACCCCAGAGGAATGTCGATGTCAGTGAGGACAGGACATGTCAACAGCTGGCCAAGATGTTCGAAAACTGCCTGTCACGTGCCAAGAAAACAACGCTACACTGCTCCTCTGTGCTGGTACCAGAGAAGCTGACGCGGAGGATAGCTCGCGACGTCCTGCGGCTGGC
>OMKZ01015011.1:0-11985 GCA_900302535.1 Neoniphon sammara | reverse complement strand
TTTTTTTTATTTTTTTTTTTTTTTTTTTTTGAGCTGTCTGTTGGAAAATGGATAAGCCAGAAACACTGACACTATTCGGTACTCGGTCAGTACCGACCTAGTTGGGTGAGTAGATTTCCACCAGAAAAAAGTGGGCAATCATCTGGTGTGGGCTCATGTTATTTTTCACAGAGATAGTGTTTTGATTGCCTGGGGGAGGAAATGGCATTATTTACTCCAAAATTGCTTGGCTTGATCCGCATTGGGTGAACCAGCAAGCTGAGACTAAATATTTCTCCTTTTTTTCTGTGTTTCATATCCTCAACACAGGCTCCCCTTTTTTTCCCCTCCATATTGCAGCACTCAGGAGTGAAACGGCGGTCTTTACAGCTGAAGAAGTGGAAGTGTACCACCTCGCAGCCAGATGGTTATGTCAAAAAGCTTAGTGGGAATACTCAAACACGGCGGGGGTTCAACAACATGTCTCCTCAAATGAGCTCTTCATATCGGGATGAACTGGATTTCAGTTGGTTCAAGGCCTCTTCTGACTGACCACCAACGAGGAACAAAAGTGGAAGGGAGGAACGAAATCTGTCTGAAAACCGGGTTCTGCTTTCAAGTGTGTTATCGCTTGGCAAAAAACATTCAGCTCCCTGCTCTGATTGATGTTTTCCCTCCATCAGAGGAGCTTCTGTGGTCATTCCTGGGAGAAATTAGCATCTATAGCGCTGATTACTCTTAGTGTGGGCAATGTGTGAAAAAGCTCAAGTTGGATATAACAGGTGTGAGATGAATCATGCAGGCTTGTAAAGATACAGAGGGAAGATAAAATTAACGCATCACACGTTTCCAGGAATACATGCTTGTGCACATGCATCACTTGGGATGAATAACCCAAACAGCGCCGGATCAGAAAGAGCTCGAGGCACTTCTCTCGCATGTGCAGCACAAATTTTGCAGCAACCGCGGCAAATGCACGCAAAGAACGGATTTGGTGGTTTACAAATCCTCAAAATAAAATGCAGATTGTCCCAAAACTAAACATTTTGTGTTTGGATTTCAGCTGCAGTTCACTCTCATTTAGCAAAAATGTCAAACATATTGTGCATTGCAGAGCAGTCTGGGAAAAATCACTATAATCAAATGGACAAACATGCTCACAGAGCCAGGAGTTGAGCTATCTCCATCAGCTAAATCACTTTGGTAATCAATGTCAATAAGCTGGGGGCGTTATGGGAACATCCCTCCTTCTTAACATTGTACCCTTAAACATCAGATACCAATTAATTCCTAATATGTGTTAGAAATTGCCTAATTACCACATATGCCCACTACTCTCTGTCGCCATTTGGTTTTAACATGGGATGAGTGAGCTGTTAATGATGCTCAGTACAGTGTGGCACACTGCCACAATTTGGCATGACCCAGACAGTGTTCTTTAATTAAAACCCTACATACTGTATGCCATCATCATTACTGCTGGGAGAGCGAGGGCTCGTCTGCTCCCACTGCAGGCTCTGAGATCATCAGCACTGTTTTACCCTTCTGTCATTTTCAAAAGCCTATTTGGGGAATTTCAAGGAACAGGAAAATCCAATCCAATTTGGGAGATGCGTATATGTCAAATGTGTGTCATGTTCTTTTTCCGGCAGTGACTGAATTTTTAGGATTTCAACATATGTAAATCACTGCCAATTCTTGCTCCAGCCCTGCTATTTATATGTCCTTTATTTTCTGAACTCTACTGCTAAACATCTGCAACATTTTCATGTAAATAAAAGTCCATGTGGCTCCTCTAATTGTGATTCAACCTATAGCCACTCATAGGTGGGGAGGTTAATGGCTGTTTACATTAAAGGTGCACTACACAAAATTGAGGGTTGATTAAAGTGAGGACCGCTTAGACGCAGCTGACAAAAAAACATGGAATAAGTATGAAATACATCAGTGAATTGGGCCTGAGAACCACGTAGACTCAGCTATTATATTCCGTGCTAATTCCATATTTTTTGTGTAGTGCACTTTTAACATCAAAATAATAAAAATACTAATACAATAAACACCAGGTGCAAAAAATAGCGCCACCTATAGGAACTCAAACTATATCTGATGAAAATCTGATGAAAAAGATGTCACAGCACTGGACACATTGTTTGACTGTCAGTTGATGGGAAGTGCGGTGCAGAAACATCACAGCAATGACAGCTTAGCACCAAAGATGTCACACACACACAAAAAAAAAAAAAGAGAAGAGAGAGAATCTTCCAGATTACCATTATAAGATAAATCGGGATTCAGTGTCAGGGTTCAAAATCTGCATAACCTCCTTATGAAATATTGTCCATCATCTCAGAATACAATATCACAGACAATGGTGCTGATAAGAACTAAGAATATCATTCATGAGGATTAACTGCCCTCTGGTATCATTTTCACTCATATCCTTTATGTGAGAAAAGAGGTGCTCATTCCTGATGGCTCTCTACAATGCATCAAAAATCCTTAGGGGAGATTATCCTAATACATAGAGGCACCAGAAGGTTTTCTAATTGTGAAGGCATTGGAGCTGTCACTCCATGGTACTCTCATTAAGATTAAAATGGATTTGGAGCATGGTGTTGTACACAGGTTGCATCTTAGGGCTGTTCAAAGTGAATCTGAGGTCATGTTTGCGATCCTTTCATGTTCTGATAGCAGAGGCCGGGGTAGGACACGCTGGCTCCATGTCTGCTGCTCTCCTTTCAATTCCCTTTGTAGCTGCATAATGAAAAGTCTCTTCACTCTCTGAAATTTGAGATGTTGCAAACAAAGTCGCTCGGTCTCCCTTCCTGGTGCTATTTCTGCGAGCCTGAAAAGGTAAACAAAGGACAGATTACCTTTTTTTTTTTTTTTAACAACAATTTAAACAGCAGTGCCCTTGGTCACATTTTATATCATCCTCAGCCAAATAAAGCGGCTATTTTCTTACAAACAGAAGATGCTCCGATTTCATCTCCACCTCCTTGCTCGTTTGTGTTGCTGCTAATGCATTCTCTCCCGTTCAAAGGCAGGTTAGGGTTGTTAGCTGGGTTTTTGATAGAATGTCAGACATGGTTAAAATCATAATAATAGCACGTGTCATTTTGTGGATGTTTTTATTCAAAGCAGCTCGCAGTCACCGTGAGTGCTTACATTTTTAGTATGGGCAGCCTCAGTGACAATCAGTCACCTAAGCCGGCCAGTGTTTGTTCCCTGCTCAGGGCATTTAGACATGCAGGACCACAGTTAAATACAATTTGAATACATGGGAAATCACAAGGAGAGCTTGATTTAGTTTAACTTGCAAGTGATGCCTTCACAGTTTGACGCTGTTTGGCAAGATAAATGAAGGGAATCTCAAGTTCAAAGATTTTGCCCGGGATTGCAACATGCAAAACTGCCAGTAGGAGATCTCTGCTATGGGTTATCAGTGCAGGAATCACAATTTCTCTCCAGTGATATGGTATTTATTACAGCCATATACAGAAGTGATATCAATGGCTCTTGGTATGGCACGTTTCGCCTAGCAATAAACACTCATTGGTCATACCCATCTGCACTCATGATCATGTTATCAAGCAAATGCACACACAGAGATTATGTGCTAACTTACATTCTCAATTCTGGCAGCAGAAAGGCCCACTGAGACCCCGCTTGCATCCCGAGGACTGTCACTTTAATAGACAAATGGAGACCCTCTGCGCACAGAGAAAATACATGCAGCGAGGCAACTGCATGTCAGCTTACACATATGTGGCATTCAGGAAATTGCCAAACACTGATTTATGTGGTCTCCATTTCTCAATGCAGCGCCCAGGAATAATTAGAGGAAATATTTCCTGTGCACACCCACACTCAGAGCCTGTTGTTTGTCTCTGGCTGAATGACAGGGAAGCAGTCTATAAAAACACAAGTGGCCTGAGAGGGTGCTGTTTGTCTGCTGCACCCTGCAAATGCACAAGAGGGAATAATTGGACTCAGCTAGCTCTGAATTGTGCTCCAGCACATTTTGTGCAGATGTGTTGAATATTGAGTGACTGGTGATTGATAGATATATGCCCTGGGCCCTTGAATATATTCTACATAGAGTATGTTGGGCTCCAGTAGCTATGATTCTTGACAATATTTTGAGATGCCCCCCTGGAGTTGCAGGGTGCACATATGCTGGCCCAGTCTCTGTCATCTTGCAGATAAAGGCAAATTTACATCAGGAGTCAGCAGTCAATCACTAACACTGGCTGTCCTAAGCAGAAACGATGACTCCAGCTAATACTTTGTTCCCTTTTTATAGAAAATCATAGTTTTAACATAGACACTTAATAAATTAACACAGTAAATACAATTTATTCTGTATTCTGCAATTGCTTTTCAGGACACACTGGTTTGTCTTTTTGTAACAAAAGGGCTAGAAGACAAAAAAGCCTTGATTTAAGGCATTAAAATACATTTGAGGAGTCAGGTGATGCTGGATGGTTACTGCTAACAAAATTAGACCAAATGTTGCTTCAAAGTGAAATGTCATCCTGACAAAGGCTTAACAAACTGAGATGTGGCATTTACAGGGACGATACCATCAGATTAGATATGACACATCTATAATTTTAATCTTATTTTTATTATTTTTAATTTTAAGTCATTTACTTCCAATTGCCAGATAAAACAAGGAGGCATAACTTAAAGCGTACTACAAATCTCTGAGTCATATCTCTCCACTTTTCATGGTGATAATTCAAATTATATTGCCAGCAAAGATAAAGCAAAGAAAACTGTGATAAATCCTTTGACATAAAGATATTGTCAGGAGTAGATGAAAAAAGCAGAACAGTAGCAGCGCTGAAAAAAATCAGTTTGGGAAAGGGTCAGAAACATAATGATTACCATGTAAACCAGGCCAGTTTCATGTACTGCTCAGTGTCTGCGTTGCATAAAAGTCCTGTGGGACAAAGCAACATGACACTTGATGTCAGTCACAAACAGCAGTCACAAATCCATGTCTGCAATATATCAAGATGCACGGTTCACTAGGAAACCTGGCTCTGCAAATCCTGTTGTTGCAAATGAAATGAACGGCTGTAATAATGTAGTTAAACAGCTTCTTGAGCGAGGCACTCAGCTCTGTTTTGGAAAACAACAAGTGAGGATTTCCTTGACTTGCTGCAGTCAGCTAGGCATGCTCTCCAGATCAATTCAAAGTTGCCTACCAGCTTTAGTAATGTTATTGAATCTGATGAAATGAAAAATTTAATTAACTTGTGCTGAATTCAGGAAAAGTGAGCGGAAAGTGAGGCACAAGTTTTCATTTTATTTCTCATATTACAGAAGCACATGCAGGAAATGAACAAGGAGAATGAAAGTGCTGACTTTGACATCAGAGGGACAATACAAAGGGAAAATGTAACTTGGTTATATTCTTTCTGTGGAGTATAAAATAAACATTTGCTTTGGATAAAGAACAGTTACATGTCAAAGCCATGTAATGATGTGAGATTTATTGTGGCACCCAACTGAGATGTGCACGAGAAAAACAAAGAAAGTTGTGTCCAATGACCCGAGAGGATCCACTCTGAAGAGGAAATTAAACCTCTATCAGCTCATCAGGGAGGGAAGGATGCATTGTCAGCGTTGGAAAATTACTCTAAATCTGTAATTTACCAAACTACTAACAACTTCACAAGGAAAGCAGTTAAACCACATTTGAACTACTCAAAAAATAATTTAATTTGTCAACGTAACACTGCTTTGAAAACAGCACACTGTGAAAAAAGTGACCTCAATCTGTTTGTTTGCATGAGTCTTAAATCTCTCCCATGTTTATACTTAATGCTTGTTTTTATATTGATCTCCTATACGCCTGCTTTCATGGTCTGGAAACCAGCCCACACATTTTATCTCAGCTAAGATTATATGAATTCAGATGACTAAAAAATATCAATTTCTTCTCAGTGGTATTTCAAATAATTTGGACTAGATGGCACTGAAATAAATCAGATCAAGTAAATTTCCATTTAAATAAAATATATGTCTATATACAACCAATAAATTACACATATAAGGATACTATAGCCTATAATTCAGGTGTGGTAGTCATTATAGTCAATGCAGAAATGGGATAAAAAAGATGCGTACCAATCAGATCATTTTAAAATAAACATGCAGTCAGATCAAGATATAAACAGTATTTGAACGACTTACACACCAACAATGGATTTTTTGAAAACATATTTCAACTTTTATCATGAACTGATGTTGATGACTGACGTCCTCTTTGCACAATCACGAAGATATTTCTATCTTTTGACCGAAGCATACCAGCTCTTTCACAGATAGCCACAGGAGCAGACCCTGACAAGCTTTCTTAAAAACGCTGATCTATTGCTTTTACAAAGGAATAGATGTATGCTGCTGGCCACAGAGAATACTACATCCTGTTGGAGTTGGAAAATAAGCAATTTTCTACTTGGCTTAGGGCCTCCTCTATAGGAAGCATGGATATATGTGACCTCTGTTTGACAGTTTTGCTGATGTGCCTGCTGAGGCTGGCGTGTATAAATGAATCTCAATTTCCTTTATTAATTTCAAACGTCACTATAAATTTGCCTCTAAGTGGACCTGACCCAACATTTCAGCTCGCTACCGGACAAGACGAGGTGACTCCATCACATTCACTCACACAATATTTTACAGACAGCACTGAAGGAATCGATTTTACCTCTCAATCCTCCATACAATAGTAAAAAATAATTTGGCATGCAGATTGAACGCTGCTCTCACATGATGATTGTCTGAAATGCACTTTTTATTCATAAGAAACATACAAATAAACCTATTTCTATAACATTTTTTCTAAAAAACAGTTTACAGGGCACTTTTAAGTTTAACAAAATTAATCAAATCAAGGCATAATTGTTGTAAATACTGATTGGATTGAAATAGCAAGAAACACAGAAGAACTAGACAAGAAAGGGTTTTGAGAGGTGAATTAAGATTTGAATCCCTGTGTATAGAGAGTGAGTTACAGTCTCCTCTTCACTTGTGTCAGGATGCTTCTGAGCAAGGCACTCGAAGCCGAACTGCCCAGTGGACAACCATTCAGACATTACAAGGCAAACGTGTAAAAGTCTGTCACAAGAAGATACTTCAACAAGACCCACAGCTCACCTGTACTGCACGTGTAGGCACAATGTGTTGCTGTGGAAACAGATGAGCGATCAGCTGTGGAGGACTGACATGGATAAATACCGTTATTTAGATCTAGACAGGCAGCAACTGATTGGCAAGGAAGACATGGCAAGCATTATCTGCGGTGAATTTGAAGAACTGACGGTTTCTAGTCATGTTGTAGTGCTGGATAGCTGTGGATTATTTAACTTTACAGGGCCAAAGGTATGAGTTATACATATTGCACTAACATAAAGCATAATAAGGGTAGTGATTTTACTCATTCCCAGCTGTATGTGTAATGCTACACTACACTAACTACTGTGTGATATGGAGTTAGCCTAGCGCAGTGTAACATAAATTACAGCTGTGGGGACCAGCAAGTCGTGATTATGTTCCAGGGATTAGTCAGATCCTAAAAGTGGCATGTTTGGCTAACTCTACGGCGTGTCCTCACCTCTGTAGCTTTATGTGTTGTCCTCTGTGGCGCCATACATCAGCTGCATGCACATCCTACTAAATGTCCCTACTAAACATCCGTGAATGAGTGAGTGACCACGTGTAGACCATGGCAGCAAGTTTTCACGTCGTGAGAAAAACATAAATCTGATTTTTCCAGCCAAAGTTCCTCAGGCAGGCTTTTCAAAGTCTGGGGCCCCTGATGGCAAAAGTTGACTCACCTAGACTACACATTGACTGGGAACCTCTGTTTTTTTCACACCACTGGCTTTGTCATCATTTTCAAGGTAACGTTATTGAACGTTCCCAACAGAGCTTAACATTTTTAATACCCAGCATGCCAAAAGCTGTGTGTTAAAATATAATTCAACCTGTGGCAAAAGAGCACTGCCCTCCAATCGGGTTTTTATTAGCCACTTTGCAACATCGGTAGCCGTGACCAGTGCCTCTCCAAACATCTCAAGACATTCCCAGTGGAGGCATGGCCTGATCTTGAGTCTAGACTGCAGAACGAGGTGAAGAGCCCGGCTTGAGGATCCAGCTGAGCGTTGAAGTGTCTGCAGTGTAGCTACAAGCCAGAGCAGTCATAATTGAGAGGTGACCAGTAAATTCACGGGTAATATTGGATGTGTTGTAGAACATAGCAGAATTTGTTCCTCGTAAGCTCATACCTCCATTGAACATGAATGGGAGTGAATTGTGATAAGTTAGCCTTGACTTCTTGCACATCACACTTCTTTCTGGCTTTCCCAGCTGCGTTGTCACTTTGTTGGGTCACTCGTGGGCTCGACTTGTGATTGCGGTATTTCTGACAGCACTCGAAGACGGATGTGTGACTCAAAAAAGCAGCCTACAAGCTTGGAGTCAGCAGTAGACTCCAGGTGAACATGGAGCCATGAAAAATGGAGCTTTTCAAAAAGAGCTTCAAACAACTCTCCAGCCAAGACAGATTTCTAATGCTGTCTAAAACAGCCGAATCTGGCTTTAGATCTAGCTTGGCCTGTTTTCACCCGCAGGCAGCTGGCCAGAAGTACATTTGAAGCCAGATTCTATGTGTTTCTATGAACCTAGATGTGTAGAGCAGCATTTTTTCAGTCACGTAGGTAGGGCCAAGACATCCGCTCCCCCGCCCCCAATTTACAAAACAAACAGAAAGAGATCTCAGAATAAGCCCACCACGTGACAGCCACCGGCGCGCTCAGCCTGCCAGAGCTGGTGTGGCCCGGCAGAGCAGGGGAATAACTTTATCTGAAATATGATGGCATCTGTCTCTCAAGCTGCAGACTCCTCATTACAGGCAGTTTCTTTGACTGGTTGTTCAGACATCAGCTGTCACAGTTCATCAGCCATGCCAAGGTAGGGGCAAAATAAGCAGCTGCCATAAGTCTCCTCAGCTGTAAAGGAGCCATGTGGAGATAAATGCAGGGCCACACTGTTCTGGAAACACTCCAAAACCCTCAGTTTCTCTGACTTCTGTGCAGTGGAACCCCATGTTTATAATGAATTCACATCAACAAATTATATCATAATTATTATTTTGGCGGTTCAGACAACAGTTGTACATAAATCGCTTTGTGTGAGGAGACAAAGAGGCTGCTGGTATATTTCTATTCATACTTGTAACGAATAATATGAATAATGACTAAAAGCCCGGCCTTGTTACATTGTATCTTCTCAGAATTAACGACATTCTGAAGCTGAATGTGCTGAAGAAATGTGGCACTCAAGAAAAACTGGCGCCAAGAAAAATGAATTAAAGGGGCTATTGCAGTTTAAACTGCAGTCTTAGCTAGCAATTCAGCATTTCATCATTTTAACCACTTATTTGAACATTTTTATTGATGACACTGTTAGAATTTGCATTTATTTGGGTACTTAAATTAAAAGTCATTTTCAAAAATCCAGACTTTTTATACGCTGTTTCAAGACTCACTCCAGTCAAATCAACAGAACTGGACCTTGATTTTAGTGACTCCCCTTCAGTGCCTCTAACCATGCAAGTTTACAGCATTCTAACTTGAAAGCCTCCACTGAGCAGGTTTACTTCATTTGAATTACAGGAGCTGCTATTGTGGGACAGTCAGTTCTTTTCTCTGTTTTCTATCCACACAGGAGGCTTTTCAAAAATATCTCTGTAGATAGGAGAAGCCAAAAACACACAAGTGTCCACTGTGTGTGCAAATAAGGTGAGGAGTGACTGGAGCGGTTTGCTGATGTCTCTGAGTAACAAATGCAATTAAATATAATGTCTAAATCATGTCCAAAACTATGTGGAAAACAAAGTGAGGTGGACAAAAAAAACAAGGGTGACTTATAGGGACGGACAACAAGGTACAGGGTATAAATGACTACAAATTGTTTACATTGTATTAAACTGATGTATTATTATTGTGTGGGTCAATATCAGCATTTTCAAAAAAGCAAAATCATGGTGGTGACGTCAGCGTTATCAGATTGTAGTTTCCAATGTCCATATGACAAAACAGCATTTCTTTTATTTTACTACACTTTGCTAGCATTTGAAAGTGGCCAAGTTTTTCCCCACTTTGTAGCTCAAATGCACAACTTCCCACATCCATCCACAACAGACTGCAGAATTAATCTTCAAATTCACTCAGTAATAGATTTAACCACTCATTTGCAAACAATCAGGAAGAACAGTACTGTTATCTCAAATCACTGTATAGTTGAAAACAAAATCATGAAAAGTGAATAGTACGATACCTGCCACAGACCATGTGATTTGATCTGTCAAGACTTGTGAGGTAGCTCTGCAGGCGTCATCGGCATCACATCTATATGGTGGGATTTCTCCAGCAGGAATGCTCCCTAGTGATCCCCGCAGCATATTCCAGGAGCAGTGAGAGGAAAAGCCGGGGCTTTGCACAGATGCTGGAAAGAAAGTCAGTGGTCAGGCAGAGAGATGGTGCTAAGGGGTGGTCATAATCCCCCTAAATCCCTGGAAGGTTGTACACCTGACCCAATGGCACTGAAAAGAAATTAGTTCCCTGCACTATAACGATTTCTTATGGAGCTTCCAACTTGAGAGGGAGCGGCTCTTAGAGTCTGTCTACTTTTTCTTGCTGTTTCTTATCACCTCCAAAAGGAGTCCTGCAGATACTAGGAGGAATAATCACAAATAACAAGAACGCCCTTGATCCCTGTCTGACCCCCCTCTGGAGACTGCCACACTCTGCTCCTCTGTATTCTCGCCTTGATACTGTCCGCCTGCTCAAGGGTACGGACATTACCTTATCCCACTCCTCCAGGCGTTTTGATGAACAACACTGAGGTGCTGCGGCATTGGCGAGTTCCCTGGCAACGACTCTGTCTTTATCACAGCTACAGCCTTTTGTCTGCATGAGTGGTCAGAGTACCAAAGGAGGAGATGCCAGGAGGAACTGATTGTATTAATCTGTTTCTGATCTGGCAAGTACCAGATCGTGTGTAAAGTCTGAAAAAGCTCAAAAATATGGAGGGAGAGGGGCAAAAAAAAAAAAGTCTTATCTCTCAATGTACCCTTTTGGATGCCCTGTCTAAGATGCGGACAGGTAAAGTACGTTTGATAAATGGCTCTTTATCAGGAACTCTGTGGGAGCAGTCTTGACTTCATTTCAAGACTCGGCTACCAAAAGTTCTTTGAGGTGATGTCATAGGCTATATGAGCCCTATGATAACCTCCTGTGTTTCCAATAAAAACATCAAGCTTTTAAAATGAGTGTAGACCACTTCAGTTTTGAACCAGTGTATACCAGTGATTTGTTTCCATAATAATATACTCCAAAGCCAAAACAAATCCGCAGACAGGCCTGTCAGGCTGGTGGCTCCGGATGAAATGTGGTGTTTACCGAGATGGATCCCATGGGAGCTTTTCAGAAAACTAATCTACAACTCTTGATACTATCCAACAGTTTTGGAATCAGCTTAAATATGATTGATTCCCCTGGAAAGCATAAACTGGTGCACCGAATGAAATGCAGGAAATAAAAAAGAAAACAAACAAAGCCTTTCAAGGGAGAAAATTGGCTCATAATGGTTTTGCCCAGTCTGGTCACATATAGGGCTTTCTAGACATGTACCAGACTTTTTCAAAACCTCAGCCTTCAAAAGCTATATTCCTTCAACGCTACAAATACTTATTTACTCAAAAAGCTTCATGAAAAGGCTACCTTGATCTCTGAGGATGATAAATTTGCCCTCAACCAACACAGAAAAGCTTGAAAAGAGTGCAGCATCAGAAACAAGAAACAAAAAAACCGAAATAAATAAAAACATGAAATATTACTCCTACACCTGTGACACCGCAAGTGTGTCTTACTTGCCTCAAGACACTGAACTTTTTTATTAAGTAAATTCCAAAGTAGAAAATAA
>OMKZ01015010.1:11027-26225 GCA_900302535.1 Neoniphon sammara | reverse complement strand
CCACCACCCCCTCCCTTGCTGGGAATTATGAGGCCCCCTCCTCCTCCCTTCTTTAGCACTCCAGCTCCAGCACCTCCTGCCCCAGAGGTGCCTCTCTTCAACAAGAAGAAGAAGACAATCAGGCTCTTCTGGAGTGAGGTGGGTCAAAGCATCAAAGCACGTTCTTGACTGACATAATATTTCCATTTCCCAGTTACAACTAAGACTCTCTGGACTACATAACAATTGCATCACTGATCATAATCCATTTCCTCACATCATATCTCCAGACAATAACAGCTGGAGCTAGAAACAATGTCAGACGCCTAATGGAACTTTCCACATACAACAAAGTTGGATAAACTTAGAAATTATACATAAACCGCATAATAGAATGATCATTGCATACCTTAAGTAAAACATGACATACATTTAAAACATGATTCATCTTAGGGACCAAATAACATTTATGCTTGCAGTAATTTAAAATCTCACTACATCAAAGGTGAAGCAGCAGAAAGGTAGCTAATTTCTGTCTACAAGCTAGGCCAGTTCAACACTTCACAAGTTCAGAGGTTCAAGCCTGAAGAAGCCTGAACAATCCACTTACACTATTACTTGTGCAGGAGGCCATGGATCTTAAAAGACAGCACATTTCCATTAGCCAGTTATGACTGAGCTAATCGAAATGAGAATGACTCACTCACATGTTCGTGTTGTTGCTATTACACATGGTGGTTTATGTTCAAAGTCTCTCATTTGCCTCTTTTATTGTTGGAAATGGGAGCGTAGCACATGCCTCTACCTAATCCAGTCTTTTCTTGTTCTGCTTTTGATCAGGTGCGTCCGTCGGACTGGCAGTACAGGGACTATGGGCGAAGTGGAGACTCGCTCTGGTCCAAACTGGAACCAGTAAAATTGGACACAGCCAAATTGGAACACCTGTTTGAGTCCAAGTCAAAGGAAATACCAGTCACTAAGGTAAACAGCTACTGTCTGGGCAGGGCTCAGAGGGGTGTAGGATACTGGCTTATGGTCTCACTTAAGACTTAGAAATGCAGTCAAAAGTGATAATGATGTGTATGCCATTGCTAACCCAAATATTAATCATTCTCCTCCATAATGACATCCAGTGGAAGGGGTTATGGGTTGTTCTCCTTCTGTTCCATTTGTGGGGGGCGGCATGTTTGCTGTTGCCTTGAACCATATAAGATATTCTATGTGGGAATTGAGACATCACATTTCAACCTCATCACTTAAAGGAATACTCCAACGTTTTGGGCAATATCTCCTTTTGCTGACTTACCCAGACTGAGAGAAAATGTCCAATACCATTTTCATCTCTGTACTTCCACTGCTTTGGTTCTGATGGTTAGTATTTCGTGTTTCTATGGCTCCTACCATCTTACGTCTTCTAAAACAACCCTCGTTTTTAAAAAAAATTCCAAGACCTGTATTTCAAATACACATTACATTTACACATTATTTATGTGTAAATAAGACAGCTTTGGTTTGCTCTAAGGTTTATTTTTTCACTTTGATGGAGCTGGACCAGCTGACTCCCATAGACTTAAAGTCATTATGCTAACCGAACGCAAAATGCTAACCATCAGAACCAAAGCAGTGGACGTACAGAGGTGAAAATGGTATCGGACATCTTGTCTCACTCTGGGTGAGTTGGCAAAAGGGGATATTGCCAAAAATGTTAAGAAGCCATATCAGCTTCTTGTGTAGACTGCATAACACTGGTGATCCTCATGGCAGTTTATGTATTTCTGTATTCTGTATTCTGCGGCCTGATCACAAACACCGCCTGTTTTCCAGTTAAGACCACCTAGGGTTTGGTGCCTATTATCTCCAGTATTGAAAGGTGATATTTAAAGGGTTAAGCGAGGTCATGGGTGTTCTCAGCCTCAGCAAACAGGGGAGTACTGAATCCCATCCCCTGTCTAATTCCTATGAGGCCACTAAATAGGAAAAGTATGCTCTGCAAAGACAGGGAGCTCAACAGATGCAGCTCACACTTTGAACTTTGGAGCCCCTGCTCCAAAGCCATTGAACCAATTAGAGATTCATCTCTGCTCAGTGACGCTTGTCTAAACATAATGTGATGGTGTGATGGTGGTCTGCGCCTGCTTGGATCAAAATGGATCTGGCTGACCTGTTGTTCAATGAGAGAATCCAGTTTTCAGCAGACCACCAGGACATCAGACACATTAAGATCAGCGTGTTGAGCTCTTTCTTTCCAGGAATAAGACTTTATTGCTATTGCCTTGTTGTCAGATTTGGAGCTCTTTTGCCCCATGGTAGAGACTTTTGGTTACGTGTTCCTGGCTGTCTGGTGCTTCGACCTTTGAATATACTTTGAACACAGGAAGCAGAGAGATGATGATAGCTTTTACTTACAATGTAGGCCGAACCTGCTGTAATATTTGAATTCAGAGTCAAATAAGGCATAATAAAAATATTTACTGCATATTTTACATAGAGAATGCAGGGTCTGGAACGTCAAAATGCCATATTCATGTCTGAGGGATAAATAAGGGTCAACTGCCACAGTGGCCGATTATTGATAACATTTAAATGGGTCAAATATACAGTCTTTAACCTACTGATTACTGCATGACTGTGGGAAAATTCTGCAGCCTGTGATTAATGAGCCTAATGTTGGAAGAAACATAACATTATTTCCATATTATTTCACACAGTATATGATTCCATACTCACAATACCAAAACAAAAATTCTTTTAGTTTACCCAACCTCGGCAAGGTAGCCAGTAAAGTTCATTTCAGACAGTGGACATTGTCTCGTGTATCATAATACAATGTAATATTCACTCAGTAGCACATTATCATGGGCAGGCTGGTAACCATAGTATAGCAGAGCTGTATATAATTTCCTAGTGGCTTCAACCAGATCTTAGCACCTGCTCTGTTGCTCTTTGATGTGGCAAGTGTGTTACAACTTCCCTCCACTAATAGCTTCTAATGATCTCTGGTTACCTAAGTGTTAGTGAGCTCATCTGGACACCTGCAATGAAAATATGTCTGCGGGAGTGTGTTTTGCAAGCACGTACATAAACACACAAGCAAATACAGTGCACACCCATCCAGTGGTGATATTTTCTGCTCCTAAGCGAACCTTATACCTCTCACAGCTGTAGTCAGTTTAACTTGAGTGATGATCCCCTAATCCGCACAAGCCCATAAAGCAGACCTCGCCAAGAAAAAAGGAAAATGAGAAAGAGAGAGAGAGAGACCCAACATTAACCCTTTCTGTCTGTGTGTGTTACAGAAAACAGCAGCAGACGGTAAGCGTCAGGAGATAATTGTCTTGGACTCCAAGAGGAGTAACGCCATCAACATCGGTCTGACGGTTCTGCCTCCTCCTCGCACTATCAAGACGGCTATCCTCAACTTTGACGAATATGCGCTCAACAAAGAGGGCATAGAGGTGAGTGGTAGTGATTATGAAGAGGATGATGCGGAGGTAGAGAATTTGCATTTTAGCATTAAAGGAATACTTCACCCAAAAATTATGTATTTTAGGTGATTTTCTCATCCTTTCTCTTGAATATAGATGAAAAGTTTTCATGTTTTAAAGTTTTAATCACACTCACGGAGAACAAACACTAGTCATTTCTGTTAGAATGACAGAAATGCGACTTTGACAAGTAGCAGCAAAAAGGATATCAAAACATCTGTTTCAAATTCTGAAAGTCTTTGCACAGCTTAATCCAAGTCTTGGCTGTCCATTCATATGTTCAGTATGTTCTAAATCAATGTATTCTCACAACAACAACAAAAAACAAGCTAAATAAAAAACATTTCCAGAAAATGCTTAATTCATGCTCATCTGTGTGTGATTGGCCTGCACATTCACCAAACCAAAGATCCACGTCTGATTTGGTGTTTAGCCAGGAATCCTACTCATTCATTGGCTATACTGACTCTTCCCAGTAACAGCATCAGCATAGCTACACACGCAATGAACTTATAGATACAGAGTAAAAAAAATCTGACATTTTGCCACTGCTTTTGGAACGTGCCAATCAACTCCCTTCTAATAAAGTGTTTTTTGGGAGTCTCATTCTCCATGAGGCATGCGATTAAAAATTGGATTTTCAGGAGAACTTGGGGTGAGTAAATGACAAAATATATGGTTTGTGGGTGAAGTATTGCTTTAATCTTTGCAATTATGCTTTTAGATACATGCTTCCCCTCTTTATCCTATGACTGTCCATTTTGCTCCCCCGCTGATGTTACTCTCTCTGTGCTCTCCCTGTATACTGTATCACCTTAATGAACCACATATTGTCTTCTTTATTCTTCCCTCTCTCTGCTTCCTACTCCTCTAACTCCTCTCTCTCTCTCTCTCTCTTCCATCCTCCTCCTCTTATATCCCTCAGAAAATCCTGACCATGATCCCCACAGAGGAGGAGAAGCAGAAGATCCAGGAGGCCCAGCTGGCAAACCCTGACGTCCCCCTGGGCTCAGCCGAGCAGTTCCTCCTCACCTTGTCTTCCATCAGCGAGCTCTCTGCCCGACTGCAGCTCTGGGCCTTCAAAATGGACTACGAGGCCACCGAGAAGGTTTGCTGCACTTATAGCATTAAGAAACAGTAAGATAGGGTGAAATATGAACAATTCAAGTGGGGAACTTGGGTCAGTCCAGAAGCAAATAATAGGATGCAGCATAGAAACAACACAAATGACAATTACACCAATAGGACACATTAAGTAGAAATATATGAATGAAAAGTCTAAAAGTGTTTAAATTACAGTGGCAAAGTGTAAAAAACAACAGATGATTCATATATTTTAAGTATATATAGTAAAGAATATATGAAAATATATGAAAAATATTAATTCAGTGTGAAGATAAAACACATTTTATTTCAAGATATATGCAATATGTAACAAACGAGAAAAATATAAAATTATAAAAGAAATAGAAAACACAGGCAAACTGTTCTGTAAGTGCAAAGAAAATGATGAGCAGAGGAAGGAAAAGAAAGCTGCAGTTTTGGCATGAAGGTTTAAGGCCGTGCTTAGGGAGTTAACATGCTCGTATAAAAGAGGAAACAGAGAGATGAGAATACAAACACAAATAAACTCTGCAGCGTGGATGAAATGCAGAGGAGGAAATGTGCATAGCATGTGTACGTGTGTGTGTGTGTGTGTGTGTGTGTGTGTTCTGTTCGTATCAGTTAGTATCAACATCCCTGCATGTGCAAACAACATCCACAAAACAACGGTGCTGTTACATCATAACAAAATATGCACGCTTGTTAGCGCTGCCTCGTCTTCCCCTGGCATGCGGAGAGAGACATTTTTCGGCCAAGCAAAGAATACATCCAGGAGGAAAAGTTCAAAGTCAAAGCCAGCGAATGGAAAACATGCCGCCTCCCTCCCATGCTGTCCTGTAAATTTTACGGTTTTCCGCAGGATGCTGTTGTCTTTAATCTCTCTGTGAAAGGCAAGATTCCTGACTGCAGGTTCGGCACGGCGTTCCCAACCTGACTCTGTGGGACGGTTTAGCAGTGGGAGGCTTAATGGAGGGCAACATACCTTACAGGCACACTCAGACAAACATGCACACACACAAGGGAACGTATTGTACAGATACAAAGGGTTCAGGTAATCAGAACCACGTTTGATACAAAGGCTGACCGAGGCACCGACCTTTACACAACCTCTCATGACCTTAAACAAGGACAGATGATTTGTGGTGGGACAGGGTGCACCTGTTCACGACTTATATAACTGTAGACTGCAATGAACCACATGTTGGAAGACTTAATTGACTTAGCTAATGGTGCGTGTGTGTGTGTGTTTGTTTGTGTGTGCGTATGTGTAGGAAGTGGCAGAGCCGCTACAGGATCTGAAGGAGGGGATGGAACAGCTGGAGAAGAACAAGACGCTACGCTACATCCTCAGCACGCTGCTCGCTATCGGAAACTTCCTCAATGGAACAAATGTGAGTCTCTCATTATTACAGGGCTACATACATCATCATACTGGGACATAATGAATAGCTTCCTTTGATGTTTTTCTGACTATAGCCCTACTTGCACTGGGCTGATATTACCTGGGGACGTCCAGTGATTTGTAGTACTTGCAAAGATCACTGTAATCCCATGCAAATCTGCCCAGTCTGTAATTTGAACAGTAAAAACTCCAGCACAAAATAGACACAGTTCTCTGATAATACTAATCCTGGGCAAATTGAACTCTCAGTTACAGAGCCTAAGGATAGATAGTTGATCTCATGAGGTTCTCACATGCTACTCCCGTGTGAATAGGGCTTTATATGCTTTTGTGCTCAGATTTTGTGTGTGCATATCTGCATCTCTGTGCATGTTAATGTGACCAGGCTAAAGGCTTTGAGCTGACGTACCTGGAGAAGGTTCCTGAGGTGAAGGACACAGTCCATAAGCAGTCTCTGCTGCACCATGCCTGCTCTGTGGTGGTGGAGAACTTCCCTCAGAGCACCGACCTCTACTCTGAGATTGGAGCCATCACAAGATCTGCAAAGGTAGGTTACTCACACTGCTCCCTGGACACCACAGGACTGCTTCTATTTATGGTATTTTACTTCCCTAGTTTAATGATAGGGAAAGTTTGATAGCAGGGATGCAAAAAGCTGTGCAGCCAAGTCAAACCAAAGGATTATGATTGACAATTCACTGACAATTTAATTTCATACTCAAGCACATCCACAGAAACTCATTATTAAGTGGAACACCAGGATTTCCACTAAACATGTAAAAAATACCCAGAATCAATAAGCTGGAATCAGTAGCCGATGTGGTTAGCAACCATTTTCTGTATATTACCTGTTCTTCACTCCCTTCCACAACTGTCATACCACAATTGCTCTCAAATCTGCGGTGTGCATCGCGGTTGCATGACCATTAGCAGGAACATTCGAATGTTGCCAAGTGCATTTATTTGTTAACATTTACAAAAAAACAAAAAAAAAAAAAAAACATGAAATATGTCCAACATTAGCTTACACCAACAAACGATAATTGGTCTTAATCTAATATAAATTTGAATTTTCTGATTTCCTGCTGCTGGAAATTCACTTATGTAAATTCATAATTGGCTTGACAGCTGGACGGATACATACTGACACTCAGCCTCTCTCTGCCAGGTGGACTTCGACCAGCTGCAGGAGAACTTGTGTCAGATGGAGCGGCGCTGCAAGGCCTCCTGGGACCACCTGAAGGTGATCGCCAAGCACGAGATGAAGCCCCAGCTGAAGCAGAAGATGTCCGACTTCCTCAAAGACTGCGCCGAGAGGATCATCATCCTCAAGACTGTCCACCGGAGGATCATCAACAGGTTACTTCCCTTTGCAACAATCTTTGTGTCCATTTACATAACATACATACTGTACATGTTCTCTTCATACATGAATGACCATGTCTGGCACCAAGAGGATCTAGTCAGAGGGCTCCCAAATTAGAATAAATGAGAGCATGAAGCAGAAAATGTGCTTCTATTGGCAATACTGACATTTTAAGAATCACTCAGTCATACTAGTCCGGCTCAAGTTTATTCACTGTTTTAAATTTTTATGTTGGCCATAAAGTTTCAAACCAACATATAGCTGTAGCAACAAACTGAAACTTACATGTTAAGCTAACTAGCATAACATTAGCCTATGTTAGCCATGTGCTGCCTTGTTCTTAAAAATAACGATTGCTTCAAAAATAGTGATTATTGTCCGGTAATTAGTATTGGCAAAATGTTAACACCAACACTGAGCTAGCTTAGACATGTTTGTGAAGATATATACCATCATGATGATTGGTGAATCAGGTAGTAGCATCTCCGTTGCTAGACTGCCTAGCCTGTAAAAAAAAAAAAAAAAAGCCAAAATATTATTTTCAATTATTTTCAGAGCATATCACTCCTTAAATTAATTATCTGTCCCTATTTTTTTATGTTGGTGAGTGGCCATGGTATATGTGAGATAATGCGCTCTAATGTGTGTATTAAAGGGTTTTTAATGCACTCCACTTTGTGCATTAAAACTCATTAAAGCACACTTTGTCATAAATTGTCCCTTATGTGTGTGCCTGTCTGCAGGGCACACTGAGCCATGACTCATGATATAAACTAAAAGCCCCCAGAAATTCCACTTAAAATGTGTAACCTCTAATGAAGCTCCTCCCAAGCACCTTGAAACAAAGTGAGTTTTCATGCTCCTGTTTGTTCTCTCTCTCCCCCTCTTAGGTTCCATGCGTTCCTGTTGTTCCTTGGACACCCGGCCTACAGCGTGAGAGAGATCAGCGTCCACCGGTTCAGTAAGATCCTCAGTGAGTTTGCGCTGGAGTACCGGACCACCCGGGACCGCGTGCTGCAGCAGAAGCAGAAACGGGCCGATCACCGCGAACGCAACAAGACGCGCGGCAAGATGATCATGGACGTCAACGCTCCTGTGAGCATCACACAGATGACACAGACACACACTCACACTTTCCCCTATATTTTCTATTTCTTCTTTTTCCCAGCCCAAGCCCTGCGTATTGTTACATTCTTGTCTCTTTCACTTATTTCCCTTCATTTTCTTTAATCTATTCTTTGACCCTCCCTCTCTCTTTCCCCTGTAGTCTGATGATGAAGAGGAGAGTGAGGTATCACCATGTGTGCCTGCCTGTCTGCATGTGTGTGTGCATATATATATGTGTGTGTGTGTGTTTATGTGTGCATGAAACCGCTAACCTTGACCAGACCACTTCTATCAGTCCTTTCTCATTAATTCTCAAGTGGTTTCATTTTTCCCATGTAAATTATGGATTAGATGTCTGAGTGGATCATGTGGTGAACTACAGTAGTCTTCACTGTGTTGGACACAATTTGCAGACCAAAAATCTCCATATTCCATGGTTGAGTTGGGTGTGTCCTTTGATACTTAAACACTGGCATGTTTCAGTCAAAGTGCAAAACAGCCCAAATACACGATTCCACATTCTTATTCTTATTCACTCCCCTCCTCCAAAGTGTGGTCGGTATGGCTCAGGCAGCGGCAACAGCGTCCCTAGTGGCAGCCAGGAGAGTGAGCAGCCTCAGGGTCTGGGCCATGCAGAGGACGCTGCAGAGCATGAACACATGAAAGCCGTGCTGAGAACCAGCCTCAACGGCAGCGACAAAGAGGTGACCGGAGTACCGGGGCTTCGGACACGGACCAGATCACGCCCTGGCCGGGGAGGTGAGGATGACAGGGAGAGCATACAAATATATACAGTATATTCACAGTACATGCAAGCACAAAACCCTGATCTGATCTTTAGAGTCTTTTTGTTCATTTTTAGGGTAAATTTTAGGCTGGCTTTACATGGTGCAAACCATGCATCATCATTTGGAATGTTCCATATGGGTTTGTTGACATGGCAACAGTTTCATTTGCAACCTGCAACTAATTTCATGCATAACTTAGATGTATAGATTTAATGTAGATGTATAGATCTATAGATGTCATCCACCTCACCTTAAGGTGTGCAGAGACATCCTATTCAGAAATCATGAAATCTTCATAAAAGAAATAAGTGTAATCTGTTTGAATCAGTGGCTGTTAGAAGGAGCTTAATCCTACTCCGAGTGGGGAGTCCAACAGTATCCATAAATCATTGTTCCCTTAAGGAAGTTAAATGGAATTGTTGGTGTATATTTAAATTTCTTGAGTCTGCTATTGTTTACATACTGTATGCTTGACAGTCCTCTGTGTAGTGTTTTCCAACCCGAGTCTGAGGTCAATCAGATACGGCTGCCTTGTGAGTAAAGCAAATAAACACAGCGCACTGAAAGGCTTCATGTATAAACCTCCGTCATGCTGCTCGGTTCCGTTCAGGCCGCACCATGCAGGCGCGGACGCCAGCTGTGGAGGAGGCTCAGATCTGTGGAGACGACGCTGCGGATGAGATCATGGAGCGGATAGTGAGGTCGGCCACTCAGGGTCCAGCAACCAGAGCCCAGCCGCGAGAGAGGAGGAGGTCCAGGGCCAACCGCAAGTCCTGTACGACACAGATGCCAATGAGACAGCAGTATCTGAGCAAAACCACCAACCACGTGATTACTAACTTCTCTTCTCTCCTCTCCTCCCCTCTCCTCTCCTGCAGTGAGGCGGACCCTGAAGAGCGGTCTGACCCCAGAGGAAGTTCTTGCTTTGGGACTGGCCGACGCTCCAGATACCCAGATGTGATTGCTCACCTGTCTGCGTTGCCGTGGAAACACATCCCTTGACATTGATGCAACATCTCTGTCAGCTCTTTGCCTTTGCCACACTTGACAGAACTCTGCTAAGCAGCCAGTCAGTAGTCCTGTAGGGTTTTTCAGTTTTTCATCAGCAGCAAATCACGCATTGGCTAAATGTGTTGGACTGATGAAGCTGCAGCTGTGATAGTGTTTTGTTTTGTTTTGTTTTTTTTCATTAATGGGTGGGAAGAAATCCACAGGAGGAAAGCGGATGTGAGGCACCGGAAATCACAGATGTGAAGGTTGATGAAGTCGGACTGGAGGGGCAAAGAAAATGAATCCGCTTCATTTCAGTGATGCTGCCTCAAGATTAAATAGGATTTTTTTTTGTTTGTTTGTTTTTTCTAACTATATATATTAATCATATTTTTTCAGTACAAAGGGATGACATTTACTTTTGAGTTTTTGCGGCGCTGACATCATTTTTCCTTTATTTAAGCTGTGAACCTGAATTATAAAAAATAATGGGCAGTAGCCCTGAAGTGGGATTTATTCAAGCTGGGGTTCTTTTGGGAGCATTTTCTTCTCTCATCCAACTTCAGACAATCCCAGGAGATGTCCACATGAACAAAGAGACTTGAGTGAAATTATACTTTGTTTGCAAAATGCAACTTTTTGCTTCTGCAACTGCACACTATACAGTAACAGAGATTTGACAAGCGTGGTTGTGTTTAGTAGGAATGTGAAAGGTTTTCAATCTGATGTGTGCCTTTCATTTTACAGGGACAGCACCGTACCTTTTTGCCATCTCTCTCTCATATTTCATTCACCTCCTACTTCTCAATGAACTCCCATGTGTCACAATAATATTCAAAGGTGTAGCTAGTCAACTTTTAACAAGCTGATATGAGTGCTGAATAAATGTTTTATTTACGCTTTTTTTATTTTGGCAAAGTGGTTTTACCTACTGTCTAATTTATTGCAGAACTCAGACACTCATTTTGTTACATCTCGCACCTTTCTTTTCTTGTAAAGGTTAACAGTCTGAATGACTGATATAAAATATGGAAAAAAGGAACACTATGTTTATATCTCAGAGGAACTGTTTGTAAATTGTACAAAAAAAAGAATTAAACATTTTTTAATTGTAAAATGTTATTTTGAAGGACAAGCAGAGGATTCTGCATAAAATGTGTAAATGCCCTCATCAGCTGCGAAGTACTATGAAGTACTGTAGTGTGCATGTTTAGCGTGTTTCATGTTTTGTATTATTTTTGTAATTTCTGTAGAAACTTGTATTATAGTCTAAGATAAAGGGTAAAAAAGAAGCTATTCTGTGAATTGTAATTAAAGAGAAAAAAAGAAGGCGTGGTCATAGCTGAAATATATCCAGTCATCATGTTGCTCCTTGCTGAGTGAAGGAGGTTGCATAGCTCAACTGGAAAGGCTCCTGTGTTTTGATTTGCTTTTAACTCTGTGGTCATGCTGTACTTTATATGAACTTGAACAGGTTGTGGATATATCTGGTAAATATACAGATCCTCTTCTCCCAGCTGAAGAGTTGGATCCACTCCGCTGCCTAATACAGCAGCAGCTGGGAAACATCACTTCATCGGTGTCATGCAGTGAAGTGAACATGAGAGCATTGTTACATTCACTTTCTCTTGAAATGCTGAGTATACACATTCTGCAATTAAAAAACAAAAACCATGAAATGAAAAGGTGGATGTACAAGTCATTTTTTGTGTGTGTGCATGCAACCATTATTGTGCAAGCTGGATTTCAACTCATTCAGTAAAATAATAGCCTGACCTATGAACCCAATGTGCTTTAGACAATTTGTGATTCTCAAGTCCAAGATCTCCAAGTCAGTAATCACATCCCTGTGGAGAAAGTTCTTCTTAAGTTCTCATGACAAGCATCCTTACAGTTTGACATGGACTGTAAGCTTGACGTGAAGTTGTCCATTAAGACACACAGCTGTTCATTCCCCAGCTGTTTCATCTGGCAGATTACGGCACAGTTTGGATTGGGCTTTCCGTTCATTCTCATCGGTCAAATCACCATCGTCTGCATCCTCGGCTATCCAGTAAACTTAGTCTTTATCCATCCTTTGTCCTCTTTTGTGTTGATCACATATGTCAGCTGTTAGCTATTACATCGAATTTATCATGGAGAACATAAGGCCCAGCATCAAAGACCCGGTGTGTCCAAACAGGGACTTGAACAATACATACCATCAGCTAACTTTGCCAAACATGCCATTCATAGGACATAGTACAGGACAGTCTTAAATAAAATAAAACAGGAAAACAGGAATAAATTAGGAATAAATGACACTTAACAGTCTATCTGCTTAGTTGTCTTCTTCCACTGACATAATGTGAGGGCTGCTGACCACTGGCCTGTACAAATGGCCTATATACTCTACTTAATATATTGACCAGTTATTAAGAACCATCTATTCAAAATATGCTTTTGTGAAATTCAATCAGTTTTTTTATGAATGATGAAAGCAAGAGACACAAATTAAACTCATACAGCCTGAATCTATTTCCTCACCACCCTAATGCCCTGCAGTCAGTGCACTCACTGTCAGATGGGAGAAACAACATGAGATGAAACATAAAAGTGACTCCAGAGTGGAAACTGGGTCATTGCAGCAACAAAAGAAAAGGATATGGATAAGAATGAAACCAACAGAGTAACCACAGTAACGCTGAAGATAACATGAAAGGCATTACATCTTTGCTGGGGTAATATGATTATATGTGTCATTACACCGATAATTACAAACGTTAACATTTCTGTGAAACCATGTATTTGCCCAGTGATTTCAACAGAGGGCACTAGAGCAGCACGTTTGCATTATAGTTTGAGTGGATAGGCAGCTCCGCATCACTGAGGGCAGAGTCTGTGGGCTTTCATGCCAACCAAACACCACGGCGGCAGGTTCATGGGTTAGCTCCTTCTCTCTGGCTGAAGTTGCACCTATCAGAGAAATCACTTGATATACCGTGATCTTTGGTTGGAATGAAAACCTATCTCTGATCTGCAGTAAAAAGTGATAAACTAGACTCAGGCCATAATATTTAAAAGGCTGAGATGTGTGAAAAAATAAGTTTACCATGTGGATGCAGCCTTACACAACAAAAGTATATGGTAATACACTGGAAAGGATAATGCAATCAGTTAAATACTATATTGCTATATACAGGATTGTGGTCCATATATATATAAGTAAATAAGAACACTAGATAATTCAACATATTGACAGTTCATATATAGGAAAAAATATTTTTGCCATTTAAGAGTAGTATATACCCAGAAATTAATGCACGGCTTATATTTGGCTTTCTACTGAAGTACTCTTTAAATTGGCCTTTGGCACACTAGAGCAGTTGGGTGTGGTAAAACTGACCAACCTCTGATTAACTGAGCCATAAACTGGAGGACTTCATCTCATTTTAATAGCGCTGTTCAACATTAAACTTTATCTTTTGCCTTACAGCGATTTAGTCTCAGCTCCATTCCCAACCAGACCCATGGCCAAGTCAATGAGTCTCCTGTGGGGGGCTGGATCCCCTCCCTGCTGGCGCCTTATGATCGCTCTGGAGGAAAAGAAGCTGCAGGGCTACAAACACAAGCTGCTGTCCTTTGACAAAGGAGAGCACAAATCTCAAGAAGTCTTGGCTATCAATCCCAGAGGACAGGTGGGTTTTATCCTGCACGCACCCACAAACACCAAGAGATTAAACAGAAATCAGAGCGTGCAACCATGGTGGCAAATTAACACCAGCCACCAGCCAAATGCCAGGAAATCGTGGCTTATGAGTTTTAGCCACATTAGCAAGTAATTAGGTAGCCATTTGAACAATACATGTAATGAACCTTTGTTTATTATTCCCTTACTTCAAAATTTAGTTGAAAAGTCTTGTTTTCTATGACAATGAGGTCAAATTTTAGACTAATGAGGGTTCGTGATTGCACTATGCAAGACTAAAACGTGTGACATTTTGTCATTGCACTGGTTTATTGACCTTGCCCCAAATAATGCATTTGTGGCACAAAGTGCAACATAGAATGATTTACGACCAAAACTATCTTGTATTGCTGATATTACATGTCATTCTCCCAGCTCCCTGCCTTCAGACATGGAGACAACATTGTGAATGAGTCTGGTGCGGCTTGTTTATACCTAGAGGTAAAATACCTTTTAAAATCACCATTATGTTTAATTAGTCGCTCTGTGCTGCCATGTATTGTATGCCTCCCCGTTACAAATACTGTAATGGGGATACTGTAAGGCCTTTCACACATGGTTGTGATCATGTAGTCTCCTGTTTCTTTGCCGTGACAGAATCAGTTCAAGTCCCAGGGGACCCGGTTGATCCCTGACAGCCCGGCAGAAGAAGCGCTGATGTACCAGCGCATGTTCGAGGGCTTCACACTCAATGACAAACTCAGTAAGTTTGTGCACACACACACATGTACAGAGACACAGGCTAAACACAAACACACACTGCAATGAATATACATTCGTACAAGTCATTCAATCCGGTATCGCGTTTCAAAATCCTATTGTATGCATGCTGCTTTGTTCAAACACACAGACATTTATTTGAAATTTCAGTAGAGATCCCAAGGTTTCCAAACACCCCAAATATGTCATGATGAATTCCAGGGAAATGTGTATAAAATGATACACAAAACATCTAGATATTTTCTATTTCATGTAATGCTGCAGCCATAAAACATTGGCATTTTGGGTTTGAATATTTCACTCAATATAAGCGTGATGTAGTTTCAGTGTTTAATGAAGCATTGCAGCCAGTGGAAAACATCTGCCAGGGCGTGAAATCATGTCACATTCAACCCAACTTGTGTATCCGGCTTGATATAGCTGCTTGATACCAAAGGAGTGGTCTGCCTTATTCGGCCCTGCTTCAAGATACTGACATTTATTTTAGAAAAGGGAAGTTTTTCTCACCACATGGGCGGACTCTGTCACTT
>OMKZ01015009.1:24647-40304 GCA_900302535.1 Neoniphon sammara | reverse complement strand
GAGCCGCGACCGTGGGGCGAAGTGACAGCTACTGGTGGAGGATTAGCCATAGCGGTGGATCGGAGTTGCCGAGCCTGACCTAAAGTGGAAGAGGGTGGAATGACAACCGATCTAAGCTTAGACTGAGCCGGAGGAGTATCAGGTAAGAGGGAGTTGAGTGTTTCATCGTCGGGGCCATACAGATTGATATCCATTTCTCTTAAATGAGAAGAATTCTGTCTGCAGTCTGCGGAGCGTAGCGTGTTGCGAGTGCAAGTAACGAAACGCGGCTGGAGGTTGGTCACCTGGAGACAGAGAGAGAAAAGAGAGCAGAAAAAACAACACAAAGAGGGGGGAGATGGGGTGGTGGAGGTTTGCAATTAACGAAACACGACTGGAGGTTGGTTCTGGTAGTATATATAGACTTTAAAATTGGAAGGGAGGAGTTGTGGAGGCGAGTCAAGTGTGGTCCTCCCTCCTGAACCTTAATCATTATCATGACTCGCATTTCTACCACCAGGCCATCAGGTTTCTGAACTCATAATTCAATCACTACTTCACATTACTACACTACCACTCACTTTTTCCATGTCGGACAGCTCCTGAATTCCAGTACCGGGCGTCAGGGGCTGCCACATGGGCATGCACTCTATTGGACTGTAATACTAAATACTGCACTGTTACAAAAATGCACTGTTTCATGACTGCTGCTACTTTAACCAGGACTTATACACTCAATGTGCAATAATGTTAGAATACTGTCTGCACTGCACTGTTTACATAGGAATGGACTGTTACACATAATGCACTAGGACTGCTGCTATATACAATACTCTTTGTGCAATACTTTTTACTTGTCACTTTAAATTCTACACACAATCCTCATCTCATATATGAATATAGTGTTTTAGACACACATATACATATTTCCTTTTATTTACATCTCATTCCACTTCTATTTAAATTCTCCATTTTTATTTAAATGTTCTTTATCTATCCATGACTAGTGCTCTTATTGCTGAGCTGACCTGTTTCTCGTCTAACACATTTCATTGTACCGTTGACCCTGTGTTAACCTACATATGACAAATAAAACTGAAACTGAACTGAAACTGAAACTAATTTAGCAGATTATTTTTGTGCAGAATCAATGCTGATTGGACAGAAAATTTAGAATTTTGATTAATTAAGCATTTTAGTAATTTATCAAGAAAAAATCCCAATTATGGCTTCACCAAGATGCTAAAATTTGCTAACTCACTTTATATCATTATAAATTTAATACTTTGGGGGGTTTTGGCTGCTGGTCAGACTTAAGGAAGCAAAAGTTTGAGCTCTGCTAACTTCCCATGAGCAATCAATTGTTGTGATCGTAATCGATGACGATGACAATAATCCTTAGTTGCAGCCCTAGTTCATTTAATGTTGATATAATAAGGATAATCATATCTACTGTCCCACAGGGAACACTCCACTAAGGTGCGTGTTGGCCTCCACAACAACAACCTCCTACTGAGAAGCTGCACTATCCGCAACACTGAGACTGTTGTAGGCATTGTGGTCTATGCTGGTAAGAGCACAAAGCAACTTCTAACAAATATATCTTAGAACTTTCACATCAGCCTCATGACACTTTACTGCATTTTGTAGTGATTTCTGCTTCAAGATTACCATGATATATTTAATAGATCTTTTCAATTATGTATGTTCTCAGCGTAGAGTGCTGATTACAAATCTGTAACCTGGCTCACAATTGCTATCTCATTTGTTATTATCCAAAGGTAAAAAGTGATCTCACTGCAGTTATCATCAAGCTCTTTTTCAGTCCAGACCTTGCTTATAATATTTAAAGAAATACTCCAGTGTTTTGGGCAATACCGTTTTTCCGACTTACTCAGACTGAGACAAGATGTTCAATATTATTTTCACCTCTGTCCATCCACTGGTTTGGTTCCTATGGGTAGCATTTTGTGTTAGCTTAGCATAAAGACTTGATGTCTACAGGAGTCATTAGCCTAGATTTGTCAAAGAGAAAAAATAAACTGTCATGTGAGAAGCATTGGCCATACACACGTGCACATACACCCGTGCGCACACACTAGGGCTGGGCAGTATATCAACTTTTTAAGGTATATCGATATATTTTCAAAGGAGATACAGGATGAGACATACCGTTAATGTTGACATGATTTAATGTAGGGCCTGACCGATTTATCGGCCGGCAGATTTAATGGGCCGATTATAGCCCTTTTCAAAATAATCATCATCAGCCAGAGTTTTGCAGATTTAACGCCGATATATTCTTAATTTCTCATAAAACAGTAAATGCTGTTAAGTGTCGGAGTCGCGCAGAATGAATTCCTTGTGCCGTTTGTCCAATACATGGAGCTCTGACTCCATTAAATCCTCAGTCCCCATCGCTGTCTTCTCAGTAGTGTACAGGAGTAAGCTACAGCCAGGCAACATTACAGGAGTGGGCTGAGCGGAGCTTGCCGACAGGTAAGTTTATAACGACGTTGTGAAATTAACAATGACTCTACATGTCTCCCGTTTCAATTTAACTCTTTGCAGTGTGTTATGACGAGTGATGTGTGCTTCGTTTCATCGGTCATGCTTTTCATTTACGTTACATTGCTGAAGTTGTGCTAACTTAGCTTAAGTTACTCCCTGTCTGTTTATGTTAGCAATAACATAGCTGTAGTTATGCCAACCTAGCCTAGCGTTAGCTAACAGCTTAAAAGCCAGTCAGTAACTGCAGAAATAACGTAAGTGTACAAAATATTTCAGAGAACAGAGTACAGAGAACGACTGTTCATCACTCCGTCAGCTGCGTGTTGAGGCACATTTAAGGAGGAGCGATGTGAACGCAGAGGGGAGGGGGTTTATTCAGTGGAGGCCCGAAAAGTTAAAATGATTAACGTTACTGTCTGTCTTCATCAACCGTCATGATGTCATGTCACTCTTAATTTTACTTAATTTGTCAGAAAATACTATAAAGTGACACAGGCTGTAACAGCAACTCACTGTGTGTGTTGTTATGGAGTAACATTAGTGTTATTTGTGACCATTATATATTTAAATTGCTAGCAATCACTGACCCATCCCAGGGCCTAATTAAAAAAAAGGGAAGAAAAAGGGAAGAAATCTTGGGAAGGATCACGGAGAGAGGGGGCCCCTTCATGGCCCGCCAGGAGTGCAACAGGTGCCAACCAAGTGGGCGATTATACAATAGATCAAATAATAACAAAATTGAATATAGTAGAAAGTGTAAGCAGATAAGCAGACAAGCAGGGAACAGAGGGAGCAACAGCAAGCCTCGACAGAAATAGGGGGCGCTATGTCGACATGCTGGCCATGAAAGGGTTAAAAACAAAATTATTATATATTATTATTATTTGATATTAATAGTTCAGGCTGAAGTAGCTCTACCCACGTATATTGTTTAAAGCAGAAAAAAATATTAATTTATGACATTTTTATAGCAGTTTTTAGGAAGTGGCAGTTTTTCTCCTTAGGACCACAAGTGTGAGGTTTTTAAAGGACCCTATGAGGGTTAAATTAATCAGCCGATTAATCGGTTATCGGAATTTTTCTCTGCCAAATATCGGAATCGGCATCGGCCCCAAAAAAATCCATATCTGTCAGGCCCTAATGTTGCATTAAAATGCATAATCCACTTCTTCCGGAAAGCCGTGCGACGGGGCAAGTGCTTGCCGATCTCCTCTTTAATAAATAAAAATAAAAAATAAAAATAACATCCAAATTCTAATTGAAATGGTTTTTTTTGTCTGTTTTTCTTTAAAGATTATTTTTTTGGCATTTCTGCTTTATTGATAGCGACAGTAGAGAGAGACAGGAAAGCCGTGGGTAAGAGTGGGGGAGTGACATGCAGCAAAGGGCGCAGGCCGGAATCCAACCCGCGCCGCCGCAATTATGTGGTACGCGCTCTATGGAGTGAGCTACTGGAGCGCCCCTTTTGTCTGTTTTTCGAAATTATTTTAGTTTTTTAGTTTTTTCAATAAAAAATAGTTCAAGTTCAAGTTCATATTTATTTAGAGCCCACAATCATTGTTCACAGTCTCAAAGGGCTTTACAGGCCCACAGTTTACAAGAAACAAAAGAGGACGACACCCCCTGACTTAACCCTCAACCCCAAAAAACCCAAGGTAAGGGGAAAAGGGAAAAAACATTAATTTATGACATTTTTATAGCAGTTTTTAGGAAGTGGCAGTTTTTGTCCTTAGGACCACAAGTGTGAGTTTTTTAAAAGGACCCTCTGAGGGTTTTTAAATTAATCGGCCAATTAATCAGTTATTGGATTTTTTTTGTGCCAAATATCAGAATTGGCATCGGCCCCAAAAAATCCATATCAGTCTGGCCCTAATGTTGCATTAAAATGCATAATCCACTTCTTCCGGAAAGCCGTGTGACGGGGCGAGTGTTTGCCGGTCTCCTCTTGCTCCTCTTTCTCCTCTTTCACACTCTCTGTGTAACTCCGCCCCACCCTCCCACTGCGTCTGCGTGCAACCACGGCCCCACTAGCTAACAAGTTTTGAGAAATGGAGTATGTTTACATGCACACAAGTAACCCGATTACTGAGAGAAACTGGGTTATGCTACTGTACGACGACTACTGAAAATCCCGTTCACATGCACTCCTCAATAATCGGGTTTCTCCCCCACTGGGACCTCCTCCAGCATGTCACTGCAGTTTACCGGGTGGTAGCAATGCAAACGGGTTTCCCGGAGCTTTGCTAAACTGAACCCTGTTTTCATTGCAGATAACGTTGACATAAAATTGTTCAGCATTCTTCAACAAGCCTGTAGAACAGAAAGTTTTACTCTTGTGCGTTTTACAGTGTGTAATTATTGTATTTACACAACAGTTTCCTTATCTGCTCTGTACTTTTGCACATGCTCACTCGTAAAAAGCCGGTTGGAAATTAGGGAACGGGTTTACATGGCCAAGAAATCGGGTTACTACAGGAGAAATCCAGCAAGCATACACCGATTTCTCTTAATACCTTACGCTGATTTCCGAAATCGGCGTTCCCGTTTACATGGCAGTTAAGAAATCAGGGAACCCCTGTCTGTGGCGAGTGATTGTGACATATCACACGCATTTTTGACTTAAAACTGAACTTTCCCGCTTCATAGAAAATACTCAGATATATATTATGTATTGCCATTTGGCCAAAAAATACCGAGATATGATTTTTGGGCTATATCGCCCAGCCCTACCACACACACACACACACACACACACACACACACACACGGTTTCTCCATTTATGGCATCACATATCTATCCCATCTATCACTTAGCTGTTTTGTTCCAAACTACATCTGAAAGCACCGCTATGTTTGAGTGTTACAAATGCTGGGAATATGTAGCTTTTGTGAATGCTACCGCACTACATGAGCCATGAAACAGCTTCACTACTGAAAATGCTATTTCATTTAGAAATAGCAATGTTACCCTTATGCTACTAAGAAATGTAGTTAAACTAGTAGCGCTGCTACTTTTAGTGACGCTACTACTCAACACTGGTACTTGAAATACACGTCTTGGAATTAAAAAAAAAAGTTTTAGGAGAAGTTAGATGGTTGGAACTATAACCGCTGAACACATGTTCAGCAATATATAGTTATAGTTATTATAGTTGTATTCTAGTTCCTACTATCTAACTTTTCTTCAGACAACTTGTTTTTAAAAAAAGGATCCATGACGTGTATTTCATTACCGTGTAAAACACATGATACAATGTGTAAATATGACAGCTTCGGATTTGTTGTAAGGTTCACTTTGACAGAGCTAGACTATTGACTCCTGTAGACTTAAAGTCTTTATGCTAAACTACCACAAAATGTTATCCATAGGAACCGAACCAGCGGACGCACAGAGGTGAAAATTGTATCGAACATCTTGTTTCAATCATTTGTGGCAAAGTTTGCCACAAATGTGTAAAATCCAGCATCATTACAGATTTTCTTTTCAATTTTGATTTCTATTTCAGGTTAAGTTTGTTTTTAGACAGGATTTGGTAATTTTTGTTTGCAGTTTTCACAGTTAGTTTGTTTGAGCTTTTTAAACATTGTCATGGGGGAGTGTTTTGGTAGCTTTTGTTGTGTAATGTACGTACAGTTTGTCTTTCAGTCTGTACAGCTGTTTTTCGTTGAATTCATGATGTTGATTTGCTAGGACTCTTGCAGTTATCTGTCATGTATATTATAATCATTTTTAGACTTGATTTTTGTTTACTAGCTACAATCTCTTGGTGTTTAGAATCAAATTAGATTTCTCTCTAACTTTTACTGAACTTTCCACATCTGTAAATCATCTGTAAATTTGCACCAGCTGGCAAACATTAGCACATTAGCAGTGTTGTGTGACAAATGCTTGCTGCAAATGTAGTGCAGCTTGATAAACAATAAGTGCACACCAGCACCCATTCTTTTGTGTCTGCTCTTACAGCATAAGAGTACAGGATAAACCAGTCAGATGAGTGGGAGGAGGTATCCAACCAGAAAGCTTAATGCGGGTATTGTTTCAGTGTTCATGTGTGGCCTTCAGCAAATAAGAAAGGGAGAGGGCTGAAGAGAGGGAGAGCCAAGTATATTGTATAAACATTATACTTCTTCTGTAAGCATGCCATTCTCTCTGACTTTCATTTTTAACAGAAACTCTTTATATGAAGAGTCCCGAGTTGATGGGAAAGAATGCTAAGATTCTTGCTTAGGACAATCGCTGACTGTGATTCTAGGTTGGAATGTGATTTTGCACTTGCTACTTAAAAAAATCATGAAGATTCTCAGATAGTTTTCCAAGATTATTTGCTCAAGCCTCCAAAGTGCCCTGTAGAGCCTAACAATTTAAACTGTAGTTTTCCTTTTTTGTCCCGTTCTCCAAATCAGTGGGAATCTTTCAACAGTCCCCACCCATTCTAATCACCTTCTAAAACTATTCCACTGCTATAAAATATATTCATATCTTGGTAGGGCATATCATGCTGCCACATTTTTTGGCACTGTGAGATTGTGGGAGCCTGAGTATACCTGTGCACAAGTTGATAATGTTCCAGATCGTTCCTGAAATAGGATGTGGGATGTTTTTTAAGTAAAATGTTGTATATTTTCAAATAAGATTGTTTTCATATGTTCATGGCTCAGTATTTTTTCAATGTAGTTCAAGTTCAGCAAGTTTATTTAGAAAAAAAGGAAGAAATCTTGGGAAGGGCGACGGAGAGAGGGGTCCCCTTCCTGACCAGCTAGGAGTGCAATAGATGCACCAAGTGGGCAAATCATCAGATTAAGAAGTTAAGTTGGCTAATAATTGATATATATAGGACATGTAGTGTGAATTTCATAAAGAAAACACACTAGGGGACAAGTAGACAAAGCAGAGGGACGGAGGAAGCAGGAGGAGGCCTTGACAGATAAATGGGAGACAGACAAGAGATAAGAAGGAGACAGGGACAAAGACCAGCCATGAAGCTGCAGCAACAGCCAGGATGAGGGGGATGAAGGGGGAGGAGATGGGTGATGATGGTGGGGGTGGGTGCGTCACACCTGGGAGACAGACACTAATGCAGGGCATTCACACTCATAAAACACATAAAACATGCATACAAAGGAAGTGAGAAAAAAGTAAACATATATGAGAAAGAGATAAAGGTGAGGTTAATGACTAATGACAGGGAAGGTGCAGGAGATGCAGGGACCAGAAGACCAGAAGCAGAGTCAGGCCATCAACCTAAGTGATGGGGACACACATACTCACACAGACAGAGGAGAAAGGTTTAAGAAACACAAAAACAACATGTACCAACCAGGGATATAAAAGAGGGAAGGAGAGAGAAACACATCTAAACCAGCAGAGGCCTAAACTAAGACAGGGCAGTCTGTGGACAGAGACTGAACCTTAACCCTAACCCTCCTTGGTCAAATAGTTGCCAATTTTATCAGTAGGATGAAGAAAACAATTATATCTTAAGTTTAGTTTCGAAAGTAAGAGAGTTAGCCTCCTTGATTTCTGCTGGTAGATCAGTCCACAGGAAGGAGGATTGACAGGAAAAGGCATGATATCCTGCCAACTTCTTTTTAACTCTTGGAACAACTAATAGACCAGCACCTTGAGAGCAAAGGGCACGGGTGGGATTGTAGGGTGAAATTAAATCAGTTAATTAAGCTGGTGCGAGGCCATGTAGAATCGCATATGTTAATAAAAGGACCTTAAAATCTGCCCTGGTGCAGATAGGAAGCCAATGACGACAGGACAGTTGTAATATGGTCGAACTTCCTCGTTCTGGTCAGGACTCTGGCAGCAGCATTCTGGACAAGCTGGATACTTTTGGTACTACAGGCAGGCAGACCAGAGTACAGAGCATTACAGTAATCAAGGCGAGACATGACAAATGCATGGCCAATAGTTTCTGCATCTGTCTGTTGATAGCATTTTTCATGTGAGAGTCTAAAGAGGGATTGCGGTCAAAAGTCACACCAAGATTTTTAACCATAGAGTTCTGAGAAATGATGCAGTTGTCAAAGCAAAGTCAAGTGTAGATGCTTGTGCTCTATTTTACAGTCTAGTTTTTAAGTCTTAAGCTAACCTAAAGTTATAATACAGCTCACATTTTTGAAATGCTAGATTTTTTGTGGAATGAAAAATTTCAGTACAATTTTCCTTGAAGCACATTGTGAGGCCTCATAAGCACATCAGAATCATATTTACACATGTACACTGATGTTTAGAGTATAACTAGATGAGTGCACTCAGTAGAGTTCAAATCTCCTCCAGGCGTGTGTCGGGACACAATGTCTGTTTAAAGTAGATAGTTGTTGTTGCTTTGTGCCACAGCTCGTAGAGAGGTTGAGAGGGGTTTTCCATGATGGCTTTGATCCTGTCCCTCATTCAAAGAGTGAAGATTAGGCAAATCAGTCCGCTGACCTATCAAACAGCAACGGCTGTTGAACCTATTTTAACCCCCGCTTGTTGACAGATTTCATCAGCCTCTGACACTTTTTACAGTGTTGTTTTCCTGTGTGTCTGCTCTGTGTTCCGTTGACTTCCTTCGTCAACAGTGTATTTTATAAACTTGCCCAGAAAACACAACGCATGTCCTGGATTTTTTCACCCACCATTGGAGTGAACACAGCCTATTAGGCTGATAGAAGAAAGAGAAGAGTGAGACAGAGACGGTGGTCGAGCGAGCTAGACAAATGAGGGAGTGGTGTAGCGACCCAGCGAAGAGAGACAGAGGGTGAGAGCAATGGTTAAGCAAGCTAGACAATGAATGAAGTGAGGGAGTGACGTCGTGAGAACTAAGGTTTTACAAAGTTTTTGAATCACTGCAACCACAAGACCAAGTTCTTCATCATACAGTCATAACTGCACAAAAAAATTTAGGCTGATAGAGCCAGTAGTTTGGAAGATTAGCCATGAACAGAGACACAGACATACAGACAGACAGACATACCCGACCAAACTACATAAACATAATCTCCTGTTGAAGATAAAAATGAGAATTTTGCCTACATTGTAATTATAAAACACAGCTGATTACCTTGTGTGCATTACAGTAAGTTCTAGCAGCAGTAGTCAGAAGTTCAAATCCCTGGATTGACTGAGAAAATGTGCATGGGGAAAGTGAATAATTAACCCTGTCCTCTCCCTCAACAACCTCTGTCAAGGTGCTTATGAGCAAGGCAGTTAACCTTCAGCTGCTCCAGTGTCCAACAGTAGAAGACTGTGGTGGAACTGGGCAGCTCCCAGTGTGAATCTGTGGAACTGTATACTGAAATAGGATGTTGCTGGAAAAGTGCACTGCTTATAAAGCTTTATAATACCCAGTTCAGTACCCACTTATATCATGTTATCGTGATCTAAACTGATTGTACCATTTGCGTGCTGTAATGGTGTATATTATCCAGTTAGGTTGTGTTCTCCCTCTTGTCCAAACCAGGTCATGAGACCAAAGCTATGATGAACAACAGTGGGCCACGATACAAACGTAGCCAGATGGAGAGGCGTCTCAACATGGATATTTTATGGTGTGTGCTCCTGCTCATCATCATGTGCTTGACCACTGCTGTAGGTTTGTATCATGGCTTTAATTGCTTCTTACAAATGGAATGATAAAGTGATAATAATGTTAATAATAATGTTAATAATAATAATAATGTTAATAATAATAATAATAATAATAATATAATTAACAATAACAACAACAATAGCAGTGATGACAACAACAACAACAACAAAAACAACAATAATAATAATAATTATACTACTACTACTAATAATAATAGTTTTTCCTGATGAAGTGCTATATAAGAAAACCTTTACTTAATAATAATCATAAATTTAGCTGGAAGAAGCCATAAGTGGAGTACGAGCCTATAGAGCATATTATTTGACAGTGAGAGTATAAAGTTGATCATTATGGAAGAGTCCCACAGTTCAGCGACAGAACGTTTTGATGACAGTCCTGACATAATTCCTGACATATTGCCATTTGAGGAATAAAAAATGTGGCATAAATGAAAACATGTATGTGCAATGGATTAGGCTTTAACCAAGAGAGCTGAAGAAAATTTCATGCTAGACATTGATGGTCCATGAAGATCTAGAAAACATAAAGTTGATTGTTATAGTGCCACCATTTGGCCAATTGGTGCTTTTCTTATAGTAGTCTGAGTAGTGAGTAGTAATTTGAAACCCATCCATTATATTTGGGTCTTCACGACATTGACTTAATCCTATCAAACAATAGGGCTTTAGCCCCACAGGCTTGAACCACTGATATGTGTGCATACTGTGTGGAATCCAGTCAAAATGTCACACAAGGCTCCATTTGCATTTTTTATTCACAAACATTTTAACAGGCAAGTTGTCTTCATCAAAATATGTGGTTAGGGTTAGTTCTATGCTTGATCTGTCATACCTGAGTGTGAATGTGTCTTGTTTGTCGGTGTGTCCACCCACCAAAATTCATTCACAACCACTCAAGCTGTTCAAACTCACTTTGAAATTGTATCCAAATTGTATCCACCACAAAGTTTGGGCTGATGGCTTGTTGTGTTTCAGGCCATGGTCTGTGGCTGAAGCAGCTGAAAGATCCCATTTTTCTGGTTGATGCTGAGACGTCTCCTGCCCTTGCCGGCTTCTTAGTCTTCTGGACCATGATCATAGTGCTGCAGGTAGGATAGAAAGATATATGGTAGTAGCTACTTAAGACGCAGGTTATCCAGAATCTTCACTGCAAATGGGATTTGTAAGATGCATGTTTATCTGCGACGTACTGCGCATGTACCAGCGTGGTCTATGTCTGACTGAAGCTCCGTCATTAATTGACATTTTAAGTTTTAAGCCACAATTTTATGATACAATTTTTAGATCCTTGTCGTTTTACGTACATATTTTAACCGGGTAAAAAGGATTTGGTAATTGGATGTATGGATCATCCACTGGAGATGTTTACCTGAGCCTGCTACTGCTATCCTGCTATTAGTACTGGCTTGTTTTTAGCTGTGAAGCTCACACAGCCGAGGACTTATCGAAGCCTGATCTCCCGAAGCCTGATCTCCGCAGCAGGCCCAGTTCTGGGCCCATACCGGTAAGTCCCGCTACCTGACACCCCAACTCAGTGATTTCCGTGGATCACCATGGCTAATGCCCTCTCGCTGCTAGCGGCTGCTACGCTTAACTGCTATTTTAAACTCTGCACCTTTAGCCTGTGTACTGGCCTCCTCTCTATTCTTCTCCCCCATATATCATTCACACAATGGCTCCTCTCACCTCTCCATCCGACTGTGACAGCTGCTCCCGCTATGTTGAGAAGATCGCCGAGCTGGAAGGATGAATATCCTCACTGTATCAGATCCGTGAAGCTGAGATGTTAATGGATACCATCACCCTCGGTCCTGCACAAACTGGTTCCCTCTGCACTTCAGTCTCTGGTGCATCTGCCTCTGGTCCTGTTTCTGCTCCCAAGGCCGCCGAAGTTACATCTCCTCCGGGGCCTGTGGCCACCGCTGCTGCCCCTCCTCCAGACACCGTCTCCAACGACTCCTGGATACATCAGGGAGCTAAGCCTAAAGCCCTGACCAGCTCCACTCCATTGGATCCTGAGCCTTGGTCCCGGGTCCCTGGCTGTAGCAGGAGAGGGAGGCGCTCCTCTCGCACATCTCACCACCACACCATCCAGCTGGAGAATAAATTTGCACCCCTCGCCTTCCCCCTTGTTAATGAGGAACCTCAGCTCTCTGCTTCTCAATCTCCACCACTGTCCCACGGCTCACCATCACCTTTGTTGTCTCCTGCGCCCATACCTGAGCGCTTCTCACACTCAGCTGCATGGATCCGCTGCTCCATACCGCTGTTTACACCGGCTCCGTAAAGCGCTCCTGCCCACCTCTCTGTAAACCCCTCTCCAGCTACTCCGCTGCCACCGGAGAAGTCTCCCCTACCGACCCCTCCCAGTCCCGAGATTTTTCTAGGCAGTCAGAACCAGCAGCCGCCACCTCCCCGTCCACTCTTCTCTCCAACTACATTAATAATTGGTGATTCAATAATCAGAAAGGTCCGCTTCTTTAACGCTGCTACACACTGTTATCCTGGGTCCACTGTCCCTGTCATACTGGAAAAACTCCCGGCGCTGCTTCACTCTCTCCCGTCCTCCATAAAAAGAGTGGTAGTCCATGTGGGAACTTGTGACACCTCTTGCAGACAGTCTGAACAGACAAAACATGATTTCAACAACCTTTTAAATTTCTTAGCTAGCTGCGGAAAGTCTGTTTTTATTTCCAGGCCGATTCCTACCATGGCCCGTGGAGCTGAAGGTTTTAGCAGGATTCTCAGTCTCAAGACCTGGGTACGGTCCACCAGCTCCACTCTCAACATCAACTTCATAGACAATTTTAAACTGTTCTGGAACCGCTCCCTCCTCCTCAAAGCTGACGGCGTCCATCCAAACTGGCACGGAAACCGCATGCTAGCGGCTAACCTACAGTACGCCGTCCAGACTGTCACACGTGCATGACTGTTTACCTGCCACACCCCCGCCACTCCCACTGACCCCACTCATTCTTCTTCTCCTCCACCACTCCTCTGTCCCAAGGCGTCCCCCAGGTATCGGTGCCTGGTCCCCTCCTCTTCATCCCCTACATCCTCCCACTTGGTAAAATCATTCGTCATCATGGCCTCCAGTTGCACTGTTTTGCTGACGACATCCAACTTTACATTTTAACCAAACCATCACCACCGCCACCCACTCTACACTCACTCACTGTCTTACCGAAATTAAATCATGGATGCAAAAAAACTATCTCCAACTGAGCAGTGACAAATCGGACATTATCATCATCAACCCCACACCTCGCACTAAAGCGACCCACAACTTCAGCCTCACCCTCAACAACTGCACTCTGTCTCCCTCCCCACACATCCGCAACCATCATTCTTGACAGCCAGCTGAAGTTTGACCACCACATCAATCACATCACCAGGACCGCCTTTTTCCACCTCAAGAACATCGCCTGTATCCGCCCCTCACTCACCTTCTCTGCTGCTGAAACCCTCATCCATGCATTCGTTACATCCAGATTAGACTACTGCAACAGCATCCTCTACGGCTTATCATCCAAAGTCCTCAATAAACTTCAGTATATCCAGAACTCCACCGCCCGCCTGCTCAGCCACACCTGCTCTGGAGACCAAATCACCCCTGTCCTCCAAAACCTGCACTGGCTCCCCATCACGCATACAGTTCAAAATCCTCCTCCTCACACACAAAGCACTTAACAACCAGGCTCCCCACTACCTCTCAGACCTGCTCCACCACCACACCCCTTCCCACAACCTCCGCTCATCTGACTGGGGACAGAGCCTTTTCCATTGCTGCCCCCTCCCTCTGGAACGCACTCCCCAAATCCATCCGAGACTGTACCGACCTCCAAACCTTCAAAACCCAGCTCAAAACCCACCTTTTAAAATTAGCTTTTAATGTTTGATTACACCGTCTAGTTTTAATGCTGTCTTAAAAAAATTTTTTCTTTTATTTTCTTATGATTCTGTTTTTGTAATTCCATGCCATTGTAAAGTGTCTTTGAGCACCTGTAAAAGCGCTTACAAATAAAATGTATTATTATTATTAAAAAAAAAAAAAAATCCCAAAATGTTGGAGTATTCCTTTAAGACAACCATGTTGGCTCAGGAATTAAGCCATGAGGCATTGCTGCAAAAATGAATAAAAATCTATAAAACAGAAGAAATATAATCACGAGTGAAGAGTAAATATTTTCTGTTTGACAGGTACAGGAAAACTAGTCCAAAAGCTGTGCTTAGACAAGTAGCATTCACAAAAAATACTTAACAAGCATGTTTTGGTTTTCATGGTACCTCATCTTCATGCTAGGACATTTTTTAAAATTTTTTTACAAACCCTGTGTATTAGATAGTGAGGTGAGGTTCTTATCATTTTCCCCTCTGCCCTCATACAGGTGGTGGCATGCTATCGGCACTTGGCCTCATGTGTCGGAAGCTGCACAGACAGCTTGCAGCTGCGGGACGAGCTGAGACAAACTCGGGAAAAAGCCCAGAAACTGGCTGCAGACAACTGTCATCACCTGACATCACATCTCCGCAACAAGAGCCTGCCTAAAGAAGAGCGCAAAGAGATGGAGCTCCTATGGGTGGCTTTCTCCTCTAGCATGGAGCTCCTCCATGCTGACATGTGCAAAGTCTTCAACATGGGTGACATCTTCTCTCTGGCCAACTCTGCTGCCTTGGTGCAGACTGGCATACAAGGTGAACAAGAGTCCTGCTTCTCTTATGGCATATTCACTTGGTGTGTATAGAGGCATATTTGGTAAGGCAAGCCCATGAGTTAAATTATATGTGAGATGAGATTGAACATGCGTTCAATGCAACATGAAACTCAAACTGTGTGAAATTACATGTGGGAGAAAAAACAGAAAAGTTAAAAGCAAGACCCCCAGAGTCATATAAATACTTTGCAACTATTTAAATTAAGTTTGAAGGTCACCTATAGGTCCTGTTATATTTTGTATATGATTGAAAGGACAACATGCTGTAAGAGTAATACTTTAGCTATTATCAACATCAAAGATCCAAGAGATCTGAAAAGAAATTATAATTTGGAGGTTGATACACCAATGCTAAATCAGTCATCTGCAAAATCCTTGGTTTCTTGACATCTTCTGTGGCAAACAGACATTGCTCTGATGTTTGTACACTGCACTGTGCCGTCATTTTCCTTGGATTTTCTGGTAGTCTCTCAAGTCAGACGACTTTGCTCCCGCAATTTCCAAATGCTTCCGCCGAAAGGTCTTTACACACTGGGAGCGTGACGAATAAACAACACGAAATTGTGAAATATTAACAGGTGAATATTTCACTTCAAAACTATTCACACCGGCAACAATGCAAATTTGCATAAATTTATAGAACTTGTTTAATAAAAGATTCAAATATATTTACGCCAGCTCATTCTTCAGTCAAAATCATCCAGTGATGCTGACCTCCTCCTCCTCCTTTCTCCACAAGGCAGAGAAAGAAACTGGGAAATCCACTGCATCATAGAGCTGAAGCTCTTTCACGGCAGGGTCAGAATATATTTTAGTATGTCGGAGTCGGTTTAGGTCCCTGTTATATTAAAA
>OMKZ01015008.1:24382-55696 GCA_900302535.1 Neoniphon sammara | reverse complement strand
AGAAAGAATCAGACTCAGCACTGTTCCTACCTCTGCTTTACGCTCCACATGCACACATGCCACACACACAAACACACACACGCGCACACACACACACACACACACACACACACACACCTACCTCCCCCTGAGCGCTGTGCGTGACAGGAGGAAGCAGGGAGGAGGGGAGTGAGGTCTGTCTGTGCACCTGCCCACCTAAGACAGGCCGCAAATAGACACCACCTGCGTACTTTATGTGTCTACACACCGTGCAGCATCTCATTCTGCTCACTCCGTCCTGCTCCCTCCCACTCTCCACTCCTCGCCGCTCCTCGTTACTTCAGTCTCTGGCATAAGGCGAATTTTGCTTTCTGTTTTTTTTTTTTTGATGAAGTCAATGTCCCAGCAACACCTGGACGTTGTGTTGCAGTACAGCATCTTGGGGAACCCCTGATTTGGATGAATAGCTAGCGTTCCATCTACCATGACTCAGCACTTTCTTCATGGTTTTCCCTTTAACATGCTGCTTTGGATCAGAGCCAGAACTTGCATCCACTGAGGCGTGCTTATTAAGTCTGTGTAATAAGGGCCAGTGTAATAGTAATGCTGTTATTATTAATCCCCACAGGGAAATACACTTTACACTCCTTCCCTCCACAGGGAGGTCAGAGGTCAGAAAAGTCTCCCTGGAGCTGGTTCAGTGTCTCTGGGTCATCCTGCCATCCCAGCCTTGTTATTATTCACATTCCCCTAAAAGCTGGCTTTGGACCACCGCCCGAGCCTGCATTCCCTGAAGCACATCAGTTGTATGGACACTTCTTAAAGTTGCCATTCTTGAAATTGTGAAAATGAGGACCCTTTAGACTCAACTCAAAAACTGTGGACATAATTTATCATTTACACTTAAATTTACATTTAATCAATTGACAGACTCCGAAGCAACTTAGAAGTGAGGCACAGAAACAAATCAAGTGTGCAGCTACAAAGCGCCAAGTTCAATCGAAGTTCCATGGCTTGGCTGGAGGCACGGAACCTGGAGGTGGTGCAGGAAGTACAGACAGGAGAGGGATTTAAAATTTTTATTTATTTACTTATTTTTTATTAAAGTGAGTCGACAATAATAACTATGTAGATTCTGCCATCAAGTTATGTACTTATTCCACATTTTTGTTCATTTTTTCTGTCAGAGTCTAAAGGATCCTAACTTAAATATATATTAAAATCACAAAAAAAGAACTATTTCATCATAAATGAGAAATAGAACCTTCACAATTTTGGTTATTGTGGCTTCAAATGTATGTAAAATTGCACTGAAGTGAGCACTCAACTGACAGAGGATGCAGAATAAGCATGGAATTTGATGCTTGAGTCTACATGGTTCTCACCATTGGTTTGACTCGCTGATGAGTTATGTGCCTGTTCCATGTTTTTTGACATGGAGCAGGCAATCAACCCTCAATTTTGCATAGAATATCTTTGATTCATTTGTCAAGCTCCAATACACAGTTTGTGCGGATTGGGCAGAATGGCTGAGTTGATGTGGTTTGCATTTCATATAAACGGGTCCACAGTGCATATCCACGTGGACCGTGTCAGCTCAACCATTTTGCGACCACTGGGGTATTGCACAAATAGTATATTGGGGCTTTAAGTCTGCAATAAAGCTGCAAAATATAGTGATTTTTTGTGTTTTTTGCTTACACATTGAAGCATAGAAACAACCTGGGAACATTTCATCTTGTGCTACAGCAAAAGCCAATCTGTATGAGTTCAGTATAATTACAGTAAAATGTTTGGTCAATCACTTTGTTGGCATACTGTCTGGATTCGTTGCACTTAGAACAGGAAAATGGGAGCCTGCAGTGTGGCTTGGCCAGTGACTTTTATGGAAGGTGCTGAGCTGTCAGAAAGTGAGGGGAACAGGTCTGTCTCAGCATGCTGCTTGGGGCGATTATTTAGGTAGATGGATCAGACTGCTGCCCAGTGAGATCGGAGACCAAGCCAACAGTAAATTACCATTATCTGCATTTCTCTGTATATGTATGTGTGCATTTATATAAGTGTTTATCTGTATGTGCACATGATGCTGTTGTTGGTGTGTATAATAGCTCTTATTTTCACTCTTCTTTACAACCTAAAACAAGTTCTGCTTTTTATTTCTGCCACGGAAGAATCATTCAAGCATAAATGGTCAGCCTTAGAAATTCAACTGTGACATGTTTTGACTCAGTCACATTACAGAAGAATGGTAAAGTAATGAGGATAAATTGTTTTCAATTCTGTGGCTTTCACGGTACAATCAAAGCAAAACCAAAATACAGAACTTGAATTTGTTTTGACGTCCACATTATTATTTTTTTTTATCTCCCTCTCTCAACATTCCACTCTCTCTCCTTCTCCTTTCTCTTTCTCTGTCCCCAGGTGGCTGTGAAGATTATAGACAAAACTCAGCTGAATCCCACCAGTCTACAGAAGGTAAGTTGTGTCTGACCTTAGCCACATGGCAACATTAATGGGTTAGTGACTGTTGTTGCCGGCTTTTCTATTAGTCACTCCTAAGAGTCCCTGCTGCTCTGTCTCCTTACTCTTTGAACTCAGAATGGGCTGTTTTACATAATGTAATCAGATGTAGTCAGGAGAGACCACAAGGCTTGTTTAATCTCCAGCTCCCCTCACTCACTCACTCTCTCTCTCTGTTGGTTTGTGGTTAGGAGGAGCTAAAAATACCCCTGGCTGCCTGTTTGTCACTTACTCCTGTCTAGCAGTCATAACCAATTAGAACACAGGGTTTGGACCGTTTCCTGATTACTGAGTCCAAATCCAGCTCTTTCTGCTGATTAAACACACACATACCCATACACATACATGGTCGATTAGACTGTGTGGAGAAGGATTGCTTTCATGCATGCAGCTATTGTAAGATTTAAAGCTAAAATAATGTATAAGGCATTTATTCTTGTTCCCAGTTTGATGCGAATGTGCAAGTGGGAGTGAGACTTTTCATGGTCCTCACACATGACATTATCAAAGCATAGCTCCCCATTGCTGCTCTTTTAATATCTCCTGTGTTGTAAAGGATGCACACATTGCTAAGCAACTGCAGCGTGTGATTGGTTGTAATAACGGGCAATTGTAACCCCCACACTTACATAAATGGCAGTGGATGTCTTGATGGATCTCTTGACCTCCATCTCCCTGTAGCTGAATGGTGTGAGAGCATATTGCCGCAACAGGCTCCTTAATAACAAAATAATGACAACAATTAGCTTTCCCAAAATGTCTGCTCTTTCAAAACAGGCTAAATGGCGATGAGAGGAGCAAGCTTGGTGAATGTTACTGAGCTCAGCGCAGTAAATGAAGGCTGGGGTAATCAAACAGGGCATAATTATAGGGTTGACGTGAGAGCAAATGACAAATTTGATTCTTGGCTAAAATCCGACTTTCACATCGGCAGAGTCTTCTGGCCAATCAGAGAGTCTTTAGCATGGTGCTGTGCCTGGCCTTGTTTTTTTAATTGACTTGGATATTAATGGAATCTAACTCTGATTCTTCAGCCAATCAGAGGCGAGGGTTTGTGAGAATCCCAAGCTCACAGTTCCATGCCCATCTAATCTGAGCCAGATGAATGTCATTGTGCGAGTTGTTTTGTTCAACGTCCTATTGTGTGGCTTCTAATCTGTGCAAATAATGGAATAATGGGCGTTTTTAGTCGTGTGTGGCAGGAGGATTTCGCATATAAACTCGCTGCATATCTTCAGTGATTTTGGAGGGCCGTCTTGTCTAGGTCATGAGTGGTTAAATCGCCGATGAGTCTGGGTGGTGATGAATGTGGCATAACAGACGTGTTGTGTGAGAGTGCAGACAGACTGGGCCCGTCTGTTTAATTATTCATCTTTCCTTTCAGATGCCCGCCGCAGATAGAGTAGACCTGAGAGGGGTCAATATGTAGAGGTCTAATGGCTTTTTATTGCGGATGAGCTATAATTGGTATAACTAGGTGTATGTGCGTGTTTGTGTGTGCCTGTGCATGTTTTTTTTGTTTACAAGTCTGTTTGTTTATATGGCCATGTGCCTCCATGTAAGTGAATCTGAGTGTGTGTGGGTGTGTATTTGACTTAGCACATTTCATATAGATGCCTACGTGTGTAATGTGCAGTGTATGTGCCTGTACATTTTAACGTCCTTGGCTTGGCACTATAGGCTGCTGTAATGGTATACGGAAGCTCCATCTGCAATGCAGAAGCTTGTCTTATAATGCAGCAGTCGTCTCCTGGACTGAATCGATCGTCTCATTGACTCAGAGTGTCCTACCCTTGTGAACCCTCCACTGTGGATGCATTAAGGGAATGTCCACCCTAATACAGAATTCACATGTGTTCCTCCTGTGATCGTGGACAAGTCAATATTTGAGAACATGAGCTAGAAACAAGAGCATAAACGCTCTAATCTATAAAATCATCAAGAGGTAGGTTCTGGATGGAGTTGCCACAGGGACAATAAATAGAAGAATGTAGGGCGCGGCAAAAATTCAATAATAATCTTTATTGTCTTTCAATAGTAGTATATCATGATGAAATAATGATACTGAGTAATCGTGACGCACACAATTCTGTTGTCTGCATTGATGATGAAAGGCAAATACAAATGAGATTGAAACAAAATAAGTATATGAAAATCAGTTTTTATCATATTTTATATTACAATGCACTCAGTGTGATGAACATCAATTTGATTCTTTGTGAGTCATTTTGATGTGATTATGATGATTTGATTTTGTATGTGTTAGCAGAGATTGCCATATATTGTTTCTGAAATAGTTCCTCATGATTATCATGATATTAATCATGTGCATATTGCCCAGCCTTATAGATGAACAGACTGTGTGGGTCTATACAATTATTATAGATGAGTATTAACACTGTTGAAAATCTACCCACATTCCCAGAAAATCCCCTGTGACACATTGTCCACAACGCTGGTCTTTGTTTTCATTTTCAGTGAGACAGCTCCAAAATGTGTTGCTGACATCAGTGATTAGACTTTTAGTGCTTTTGTTGCTCGCTTTGGTAGAGGCTTGCTCATGTTTACAAGTCCAGACTGAACTTCAAAAAGGTTCCCCAGCAGGAAATGGAGTAAGCTGGTACATAAAAGGATGTCTGAGCTGCTCTGCTTACCCTGGTCCCACTGCGACCCTGAATTGCATGGAGAGATGGATGGATTTCCTCAGGTGAAAAAGGTGCTTCTTATATGCTGTTTTAGAATGGATTTCTCCCCTTAAGGGTCAACCAGAGTGTAGTTTTACAACATGGCAGCTTTGCCAATAAACTGATCATACTATCGTGTCCAAGTACATGGTTAAAAAATGCCACACTGCAAGTAGCTGACAAGGCAATTTCTAGAGGTGGCTATAGATGGCAGGGGGGTGTAATATTGATTCAGTGACTCAGGCCTTTTAAATGGGTGAAGAGTAAAGGTGCACTCAAAATCTGGTGTGTGAGCTGACCTTGTCTCCTCCCCTCGGTCTGCTTTGATTAAATGGAAGGTCATACAAGGTAACTTAGGGGGAGAATTGCACCATGGGTAGTGTTAGTAATACAGGTTTGTGTAGTGTTGTTGTTCTCTCTGTCCTCCTGGGAGCATCCTGTTTGATTCCCAGTGTGGGCGAATGAGGTTTGAGAGGTCTGATCTGGCCACATCTCTCCTCTACTCACTGTTAATGGCAGCTCTTTCATGTTACCCCGTCAAAATGCCACTGATCTCTCTTTTTATGGTATCAAAGGAGACGGGCTGATGGCCACACCATCTGGCACTGTATGCATAGCCAAGGCTCATATAAGTAAGCACATAGACACATATGCACGTGCAGACACACAGAAACACACACCCACATATACGTGCAACATATAGTCTGGCAGAAAATCCGTGCTGCTCCTGCCAGGTGATGTTTTGCTTTTTTGAAGGGTCAAGCTGGCATATTCACGCTCTGAACCTCAGCTCTCAGCTTTCAGTCACAGTTTTGGCAACATGTGTGCACTCACTATATGCTCCAACATATGCAGTGCACACACAGACTTGCTCACTTACACACTTATCTCCCGATAAGATTTAAAGGAAGGTCTTCAAGAGCCTACAACATTGTTTTGTCCAAAGAAGCGTGTAATGCCTGAAACTTCAACAGCTGCGATGAAATGACTGCTATTTGGATGTCAGTATTTCACAACATCTGCTTCCTTGAAAGGTCTTATGTAAAAATCGGTAGGTGATCAATACATGATCATGTCCATACAGGTTGATAACACAGATACATATTGTGTTTATGTGCTTGTGTTTTTACACATATTGTATGTTCATTAATACTGTGTATGTGTATGTACACATGTATGACTTCATATATGTATATATATCAAATATATGTATGTGTGTATATGCAGATGTATGTGTGTATGTGTATATATTGTCAATAACTTTACCCATCACTTCTTTTCCTCTTGCTTAAAAAACATAACATTCTTATTCTGTTCTTTTGCAAAATAGTAAACAGACCCAATAAAAAATTAATCACACACATACTCACACACACACACACAAAAAAAAACAACATGAGGCATATCACAGAGAATCCATGTGCATGTCGTTTTGTGGGTTACTGATGGTAGGATTAACATTTTCCTCAAAGCAGATCCTGATCTTTATTAGTCTGGTGTTTCCCCTCCAATTATTTCAGTTTAAAAAGGTTAGAAGAAACTAAAATTAGTCATAGGGTTAGCATGAAGCTGTGGTGATCCAAGATCCGCTCCCTCATGATCTGCTGGCATTCTCTGCCCTGGTGTGACTTTGTGGTGGTTTCAGTGTAACAGGAAATGAGGTCAGCTGAGTTCCCAAAGCTCCTCCTGAGAGCTGCCATAGGAAATGCATCACATGTCATCTGTGGTCAGAGATGTTGACGTTGTCATGGTTTTTAGGCATTTCAGCCCTAAAATAGACCTCTCTGTTAATCCCCTCTTTCACTAAGCAAACATTGCTCTGATCCCACCATCCCACCGCACTCTGGGTCTTTTCTATCTGTAAATAAGAGTCATTTATTTTCATTACTTGTGCACAATAAAGTAGGCAATGACAGCTGTGTAAGGTTAATGAACTGAATACTAACATTCTGTAAGGTTTCAGACAAAATTCAAGCCTAAACTGATTCAGATTGATGGGGATTTTTGTGGTGTAAAATGGAAAATAAAGAGAGTAAATGAAGCAACAGAAACACTGGCAGCTTTTCCAGTTAGAATCCTTTTTTCAACTTGAGTCACAGTACTAAACCCCTATTTTTCTTATTTAATTCCTGAATGTGCGTATACCAATTCATTTTCAAGGCAGTCAGCGAACACTCACAATAATGCACTCTGACCCTGCCTGTGTATTTTCGCCCAATTGCAAAAGGCCTACCGTGGGGTCAAGCTCTTTTAATGGCTGTTGTTTATGTCTGTCTTGTGCCTGCCAGTCTGCATTAGCCAATGAAATGCTGTCATGCCCCATGGGCGAGAGGGAGCTTTGGTCTCGTTCAGATGAGTGGAATGTGATTAGACAGACAACACTGTTGTCTGAGGTGAATCATAAAATAAATCAAAATGTCTAGACCACTAAGATGTGCGTGTATATACATGTGCATGAATACGTTTTCAATGCTCTCGCGGCTTTGAATGAGACTTTTATACTTTGTGTTTAGCTAACTGTGATGTCTGCTGCTAAATTGCTTCTCAGTGTTGTGGATAATGAATAAGAAGTGTCATCCTTCCAAAAGACTGGAGAGACAGAAAGATGTGCCTTTTCTTCATGCTGCAGTGTGTGTTAGAGATTATTTACAGCACCTGGAGAGTCGAAGACAGGGTAGGATGGCTTGTCCAAATGTCAGTGATATTCAAGTGATCTTTCTGCCTGTCTCTGTCTTTCTCTGATAAACTGAAATTAGACATTTGATTATGGATAAAAGATGGATTTGGAATACAACATGGACATGTGAAAACACATACACGCATGCATGCAAGCACACACTTATTAGGGGGACGAAGGCTAACAGGCTACTCAGCCTATCAATAATCCCCATGTTGAATGAGCAGCTGTGCTGCTGTGACTGAAATAGTCTAGCCAGTTCCTGTGTGTTCCCAGCCTGACATCTACTGTTGTGCTCCTTCTGCATGGGGACACTGCTGTAATTAAGGCTAGTTTGGAAGTCTGGGTGCCCCTGGGTGACTGGAAGTAGGTCACTGGCACAGACTACTGAGGTTCAGGCCCATTGGAGATGCTGTGTTCTCATGTGTGTGATACAGGGTATGTTTCTGGAGCTTTCCTCGTTATTATCGTTGACTTTAATCACTGTCGCGATTTATCATTTGAACTGACCCGTTGACTCAGTTTGAAAGAGGGTCACTTTGCCTCAGAGGATGGGTGGTTCAAGTGTAGGATTCAGAAACAGGGGTGTAACCACTGTATACTGAAACTGAAAATTCAGTGAACCATACATGTGAGGTGAGCTGTGATATATATATATTATTTAAACCACAGTTCTTGCATGTGATTTTTTTTGAGAGCAATGTGAAATTGAAGTATACACCTTCATAATGTATAACATTCAACACTTCTTTTGATTAATTAATGTTCAGCCTAATAACCCACCTCCAATAAGCTACAAATAAAGGCTTTCTATTGCTACGTTTTGCATCGAATTGTTGGTATATTAAATTAAAAAACAAAAACCTTGAACTCTGAGTCAGTACCATCTTTTCAAACCAAATCATGATGCAAACTGAACTGAACCGTGGCCTATAGACTGAGGCTCCAACCAAACCATGAAAAAGGTGAACTGTTGCGCTCTTGTTCAGGACCTCATCCAAAACCACTATGCTCCAGGCTTTGACTCCTGAGTCACCTTTTCGCTTGTTTTATTCTATTATCAGTGTTAGCATCCGATTGGTTCAAATATTCCTAACTCATCCTCAGCCCCGTCAGCCTCCCTGGTGGCGACATCTTTATCGAACCTGTGTTAGCCGGCAGTATATTAGTTGTCATCGTTTTTCACCACCCCTCTCAGATCTGCTCTAATTTCTGTTTCCAAGCGGCTGCATGCATGCTTCCCATGTGAGGGGCTTTAGGGCAATGATGCAAGAGAATGAGAGAGAGAGAAAGACAGAGAGAGATAGAGAGATGAAAGAATGTCTGTCTGACTCTGCAGGCCATCACTCATTCACAATAATGAAAAAAAATCTCTGCCTCAGGCGATCACATGTACGAGCATGTGCGTGGATTTATGGATGTTTGTGGTTGTGACTTATGTGTTTATTCATGTGTACTGCAGGACATCATCTGGTTATTGTGTCAGTGTGTTTCCATCTAATTGACTTTGTTACCACTGGGGAACCTCCCAGGCCAACATAGCGGCTGATGAATATGGAGTACAGCTCTCCATACCGGAGAAACTCACTGATCTGAAGATGGTTGAGAAATATTTGCATTGAAAAACCTGGCTTATTTAAACTATAAAAGCTGTGTGTGTGTGCAAGTATTCCTTTGAAATATCTATTTTAAAAAAAGGGAATTTGGAGTTAACGTGCCTGGATTATAGGTCTCCAGCAGGTTTGCACCACTGATTTTAATATTTGTACACAGGTCACGTTACTTTCACTTACAATGCACTCTTTTTTAAGCACTCTGCAGCAACTGTGTGTGTGTGGATGGGTGGGTTTTGTGTTTAATGTAATGGGTGGTGTCGGAAAGAAAGAATCAGAGAAGCAGGCAAGCAAGTAGAGACAGAGATCAGAGGAATGACAAAGAGAGGGAAAAAGAGAGAGATTTAGAGAGAGAGAGGGGGAGAGGGAGAGGGAGAGAGAGAGAGAGAGAGAGAGAGAGAGTACCTGCATGCTGTTGAACCAGACTGCAGCTGAGCTGGTCCCGGAGTTGGGCCTGCTCACATTGGAATAATGGCTGTGTTTAATGACCTAGAAACATGGACTGCCCCAGCACTTACGTAAGCCCGAAAGGGCCATTAGAAAAGTTGCACGCACACACACAAACACACACTCTCAGAAATACAAACCACTACAGTATTGACCCCCATGTTCAGGTTCTATAACATGTTAGATAATGACACATACTCATCCATTTTCTCCTTTTTAAAATAGACCCGAGACGATAACAACAGGAAGTTCTTGCAAATCAAAATGGTCAGCAAATGGCAAAATCCGTGCTCTGTCTCAGGTAGCAGTAAATTCTAAATCCCAGCTGAGGGAGCGAGCGCTGAAATTTGACACCTACCTCAGCTTCTGCACAACTGGGAAGCAGTAGTATGTAAATGATTAAACAGCACCTCTAAGTGGCTGGAAGAGCTCATCTGACATCGGCCGTCACAGACACAGAGAGAGGAGACGAGACTTTAACTCCAGCATCACCAAGTGCTCTGACTCTGCACTCAGCTGTCGTAAATAGATTTCGACTGGAAAACGTCATTTCTTTTTTTTTCTTTTTTTTTTTGGCTAGACTATACCTGTAAAGGTTTGTCCCGGTTAGTAATGAGGGTTTTCAGAATAGCTCCCATCCAGTGCTTCAGTTCTGCCACGCTCATGTTTTCTAAAATTGGAGTGTCGGGTCGTGGCCACTGCATCGATATGCTGTTGTCATGTTAAGATGATTATGTTGGGCAGCAGATGCCTGACTGGCTAGTTGTGCTGTAAGCCTCGGACGGCAGTGTCTGGCTGTGTCTGATGCTGCTGCTGGACTGCTGACTGGCTGTTTGATTGGCTGCTCTTCTGGCTGGACTGCAGTGTGTTATTGCCATTGTAATTCTGTTCCTCGGATGTATAGGGCACGTTTTTTTGTTTTTTTTTGTGAGGGGTTTTTGGTGCATCATTCACACTGCTTGACACAGTACAGTAGCCCCATGATCCCCTGGCTTTCCCCTGGTGTTCCTGTGGGATTGTAATCCAGTTTCAGCTGAATACACACATTGGTATTGAGTTTATTGTGGCCCATCTCCCTTAGCTCAGCTTCCTAATCAGTGCTTAATAGATACTTAACATTACTTTCCCAGCAGAGACAGACATGACAGACTTGGGTCACAAAGGACTGCTTGTAACGTTGTTTGACATGTTTTTTGGTGCATTAACAGTTTCCTCTATATCTCCACAGCTCTTCAGGGAAGTCCGAATAATGAAGATATTAAATCATCCAAATATAGGTAAGTTCAAAACTGAATATGTAGCAGCATGATTATTCTTATTCCTTATCAGCAACTGCTAGTCAGCATAGCATTGCAGTAAATTCCTTTTTTCATACAGATTAATATTAACTGTTAAGTGCATGGTAAAAACTAACCCTAACCCTTTTATAAAAAAAACATTCTCGTCATGCACAATCAGTTTAACTTGATGCTGCATCCAACAAATAAACATCAGTGTAAAAAAAATCAGAGGATTGTTCTAAAAAAAAACAAAAAAAAACGGAGTAAGACACACTGAAGAAAGCTTTAAGACCAAACTGTGTTGTTTATTCCCATCACAGAGTGGAAAATTGCCACCATTAGCAGTATTTGGGTTTTCATCTAGTAGTTTGCACAGTTTGACAGTATAATTTTAGCTAAATGCCAGGGCTTTCTTAATGTCTAGAATATGTTGTTTATAGAAGATTCAGAAATTTTATCTGTGATTCTGTTTTACTCTGCGTTCACAAAGTTCTGAGGACTCAGATTATCAATCACACTCATGATGTTAGTTATATTTTAACCTTGTTGAAGTGAAAAGACCACAGCCATACCAAGCAAAAGCAGCTGACACTAATAAAGAGAGCCATCGTTGATCAAAGCCTCAACGCTGGTGATTCCTTATTTGTTTTCATACCATATTTATGTCTTTTCTTCTGTTTCTCTTCTCCCCCCTTTTCCCTTTCTCTCCTCCAGTGAAATTGTTTGAGGTGATCGAGACAGAGAAGACGCTTTATTTGGTGATGGAGTATGCCAGTGGTGGTAAGTGAATTGTTAATGTACAGTATACCTTCTCAATACTGTGCTTTTGGTTGATTTCGAGGGTGCATTTTTGCTTATTACATCCACTGTATGGGTGCAAGGAGCAAATAAATAAGCATGCAAAGATACAATGACACTACCTGCATGCCAAATTGTCACACAAATACAAGCTGTATCTTCCCCGGTGTAATATTCAGCGCAGTAAGCACTTGATCTTTGCACGTCTGAAAGTAACTCTGCTTGTTCACCATCTTGAATGTGTGAGTGCAGATGTGATGATCAAAAAATGCCATTTGGTGGATGCTTTCATCTAAAGTGCCTCACAGCGGGCCTGAAAGCACAGACTCTTATTGTAACCCAAGCTGAAATAAAGATGAAGATGAAAACAGCAGCGATCATGCTCACATAATCATGCAGAGGATGATGGCAGCAGTGACGATGATTATGATGATGGTGACGATGGCGAAAACGACGTTCTTGATGATTGTGTATTACCCTCCTTCTGCTCTAGGCGAGGTATTTGACTATTTGGTGGCTCATGGCAGAATGAAGGAGAAGGAGGCCAGGGCCAAGTTCAGACAGGTGAGTCATCAGCAACCTACCACTTCTGTCATCCTTTCATTATTTCCCTCACCATTTGCAGTCAGGACACCAAATTCAATTCCCAGACCTAGCTTAGTCACCAACTGCAGGGGAAAGATAGTGAGCAGATAGTGTGGCTCTAGGGGACAGTGATTAAAAACAATCTCACTCACAGATGCTGCTCTGACACCTAGTGGTACTAAAACAACATCCAGTTCAGTAATGCAAGTATTTACTTATCTGTCTCTTAATAATACCCTGAAAATGAATAACAAATAAGAAAATAAGAATAAAGTGGTCATCTCATTTTACTTGGTAATGGGTCTCAGAATGGCATTTCTTGTGATTTTCTTTTTATTCTTTGGAACACATGAATAAAAGTGCAGTCATGACCTTCTTGCCAGCAGCCAGAGAATAAAATAAAACCAGCTACCCGTTCTTTCATGCCGTGCTGGCCATATTTAACATTCCCCAATGACGGTCTTAGATGAGTCAGAGGAACTGTGTGTGATATAGTGTGGGCAGTTTGTGCGACTATGCAGCATGGGCAGCTTAGCACACAGAAAGGTGTATGTGGGTGGCATCAATCACGGGACAGTGTGTTTTACTAAAACACCAGCATTTTGATTGATAGCTTTTTGGGCATATGCTGGTGAGATTTCCCTGTCATCTGTCATAGCAACAGCTTGTTGAGTGTTAACTAATACAGCGGCTTTGGCTTAGGAGACATTTGGGCCTGAAAAAGCACAATGCAATCCCACTCAGTCAAATGAAAAATGGGAGGTTGTGAACCTTAGATAAGTATTATAATAGACCATGCTGGTATTGCAGCCTCACAATGCTGTATACCTGGAGTGCATCATGATGTGTGTGTGTGTGTGTGTGTGTGTGTGTGTATTTCAGATTGTGTCTGCAGTGCAGTATTGTCACCAGAGGAGGATAGTGCACAGGGATTTGAAGGTATGTATTTAAACTGCACTGCAGAGATTTAAGCTTTTGTCATAAGTCTATGCTAAGTCTGATATCTGATTCCTCTTGAGTATTGTATGCCTTTATTGAGAAAAGCCTGCCATGTACTGTCAGTGACTTAACCCATATTGCAATTTGTCCCATCTCTTCCCTCCTCAGGCAGAGAACCTGTTGCTAGATGCAGACATGAACATCAAGATAGCTGACTTTGGCTTCAGCAATGAGTTCACTCTGGGCAGTAAGCTGGATACTTTCTGTGGCTCCCCGCCCTACGCTGCCCCAGAGCTCTTCCAGGGGAAGAAGTACGACGGGCCGGAGGTGGATGTCTGGAGCCTCGGGGTTATCCTCTACACATTGGTCAGCGGATCACTGCCTTTTGATGGACAGAACCTAAAGGTGTGCGGTTTTTCTGTTTGTTTTTTTCTGTGTTTAAATGGCTGTTTACTGCATAGAGCAACTTTACTATAGGTCATACACTGGTTAAAATCTTATTCAGATAAAGTTATATATATGTTCTTTTGATGCCTTATGATTGAGTCTCCCTGTTGACCCAAGGTGCCATTGTTTCACAGCTGCACCATTACATCAAATTGAAAATATCTTGTTTTGTGCATCATTTTATACACATTTTCCTGTAGTTCAGCCGGACATATTTGGTATCTATTGAAACCTTGGGATCTCCACTAGAATTTATATTAAAGTTCTGTGTGTTTAAACAGAGCTAATCTGTGCTGCATGTATTTGTAATAATGAAAGCACCAAAGGGAGTGGCAGTGTTGAGGACGTTAATGATGTTAACTGATAATAGAGGGTAAAGAAATGATGATCCCAATAATAATGGCAGTAGTAATTTTTTTTAAAGAAATTACATGTTTAGATGCTACAGTAACTCGTTTAATCTAGGACTAATCCATGCATCTTAACTAGATTTCTCATGACCGGAGTGTGAGCTTAAACAGGATAATTTAACGGAGTTATGATGTTTACATGCGTCAACCCAAAACTGGGTTACTGAGTAACTGGATTAAGAAAAGAACTGAGCAGGTCACATACTAAGTAGGAAATCTACATTTGCTACATCTTAATGGGTTTTGGAAGGTCGCTTCACTTTGGTTCAGAGCAATTTGTAATCTTCCCTTTTTTAGGAAACAGTTTTTACTGCCAATTTATGCCTTGGTTTAATCCCTGTCTGTGGGTTGCTGTGTAGGAGCTGAGAGAGAGGGTCCTAAGGGGGAAATACCGTATTCCTTTCTACATGTCCACAGACTGTGAAAACCTGCTGAAGAAATTACTAGTACTCAACCCTGTCAAACGAGGCAGTTTGGAGGTACTCACAAATCCGTGCATCCTTTCATACGTACACTTATTTGCTCTTTGGTCCTTCATCAATGATTTGGAGCCTGAAAATTGCACTTAATCTTTAAGGACACATCCTGTATTGTTGTTCATTATGAATATGGAATTATGGAAATTGGAAACAATCTGAAATCTAGGAGTGGTTTTACATGATTCTTTGAATAATGTATTCAGGAATCATAATAAAACTAAAAGCGTTAGAGGTAAAACAAGGATAATCTAACATATTTCTTATGCATGATACTGGGAATGCATCCAGTTTATTCATGGCCAGATGGTTAGTGAACAGTTTCTCCTTTGCAAACAAGATATAGTTGTTAGTTACATTTATAGTGAATTTATCCAGGGTTGCAGTATTGATAGAAATGATAACACTGAACTTGTTGACTATAAAAATAGTTGAAGAAAATAGACTAGTAGACTATAACAACCTCTCATCTACAGTTCTCATCGTGTATTTTTACCCAGTACAGTTTGCTATAATTGCAGATGTGAATTAGGATTATCCATCTACTGCTGAAAGATTAATCATGTAAAGTACGCTATATACTGTATGTAAATACTGATTGTCTTTTGCTCTCTGTCAGCAAATCATGAAAGACCACTGGATGAATGTGGGACATGAAGAGGAAGAGCTAAAACCCTACATTGAACCTGAGACCGACTTCAATGACTCAACCAGAATAGGTGTGTTTTAAATGTTTGTGTGTCTAGATGTCATCCTTTGTTCAGTGTATGTTCAGTGTGTTCAGTGTACTGACTCAGTGACATATAACCAACAGAGCTTATGGTTACCATGGGCTTCCCAAAGGATGAGATCACCGAATCTCTGCTTGGCCAGAAGTATGATGATGTCATGGCCACCTACCTACTGCTGGGCAGAAAAGCTCCAGAGGTCAGCGCCTTCGATATGACTTACCTCATCTTGGTTCAGGCTAAGAGTATCTTGATATTATTACCACTGGATAAAGCATTGCGTTGCGTCACCATACCCCTCATCACGCTCCTCTCTATTTGTGTGTTTCAGTTCGAGGGGAGCGAGCCTTTGACTAACAGCGCCCTGGGTCAGCGGCAACGGCCAACCAGTGACATCAACAACAGCTCCAGCATATCGCCGGCCCATCCCAAGGTCACACGCAGCATCTCGGCCAATCAGAAGCAGCGGCGCTACAGTGATCATGGTGGGGATGATGATGGTGATGGTGGTGATGTCGTAGAGAAGCAAAGTAAAGTAACCTCGTCCTTCCCAGCTCTGAGAGTGCTGCTGGCTGCGTGTTGTGTAGAGGGAAGTTGCTTGTAGTCACTGAAGGAGTTAAATTGGGTGGTACTCTGATAATTGGAGACCCACGCCCATGTCAGCAAGAATCCGCCCCGCTGATGTGCCTTTGAGCAAGACACTGAAACCCTACCAGCTGCAAAAGTGTTATTCTACACCAGACCTTGCATTCTGCTCTCATGGGAGCAAGGAAAACAAAAGCAAAAAAACAATTTCCCCATGGGGATCAAAAATTATATCACATTTCAGTCTCCTGCAGCCATACCTTCAAGTATTACAGCAGAGCAAGGGGCATAAACCAAGCTAGACCAACATATTTCTGCACCAAATAGCATTAAATTATCATACACTGTCTGCTTAGATGAATAAAGCAGTGACTCAACCTGAACACTGCTGCTGGTTGTGTAGCAACTTCCTCCTACGTCATGTGGAGCCATTGTGTCTGGCGCCATCTGTTGGCTGGCTGCTTTCCTGCAGATGACTCAGGAACAGCACCTCAAAGCATGAGGAGGGAATAGCTTTGCTTTGTACCATACCTGCTCGCCTTGGCCTCTACAGCTGTGTAAACATGTTGAACAAAATGGTGTTGCACAAAACCTGGTAGTATTACATGTAAATCCTGGCTTGAGTGGCTTGGCTTGACGCTGTTTTGACATAGAAACTGTGGTCTGTCCTGTGTCTTTACTGGAACTTTTTGACTTTTGGAGCTTATAATAATAAAGATAAGCTCAGTAAAAAGTGTGTAACTCTGCTTGCACGTGTGTGTATGTGTTTCCCAGTGGGTCCATCTGTGCCCCCTGCCGTGTCGTACTCAAAGCGCGGCCAGGCCCTCAGTGTGGAGAGTGACCACAGGGAGGAATGGGACGGAGCTCGCAGGCTGGAGCTCAACACTTCCAAGGGAGACGTCCCTGCCTCACCACTGGGCGTGCAGGAGAGGAAGAAAACTACCAGTGCTGTGGGGGTGAGAAAGCGGAGGACACACACCTTCTCACACAAAAAAACGAGAAAAAAATTGAAATAAATATAGTTATGTACTCTTCATTACAGTTGACTAAAAAGAGAGCCTTTTTAGCCATTTTATCCCATAATTCAACAAACCAAGCCCAACTGAGCAGCCTTCATTGATACGCACACACACTGCCTAAAATGCATGAAAACATGACAGTCGGTCCTCATTTTTTTCCATCTTTCTCTCCACAAACAGACAAATGGATCAATGACTCGTAGGAACACGTATGTGTGTGAACGATCCTCCACTGACCGCTATTCAGCTATTCCTAATGGCAAAGACAGCAGGTAAATACATGCACATACAGTCACACACACACACTGATATCCAGGTACAATATGAAACTTTACTAAGTATGTTCTCCATGTCATTTAGTCTTATCATAGATATTCTTCAGTAGTAGTTTTGTAGATGCGTATTGTAAATTCCATGGAGGACATGCACAGCTTTTAATACCTTGTCTGTTTTAATACTGTCTGCAGGTCTAAAATTGCCTTAAAATTCAATTTTATAAATATTAGGCCTCAGAATTAGTCTTCAGTTTGAATTTATAAGGTCTTGATTTCAACATAAACATTTGATCTAATTTCATATATCTTTTTATTTCATTTAGACAAAACAAGCTCAGTTCTGCATCAGAGTCTGCATGCCTGCTGGAAAATGGCTATTGTAGATTAAACCAGCTCAATTTATATTTAACTGTCATACTTACATTTTTTGTGGAAAAAAAATCATAGTTGGATTTATTACGTTAGCACTTTGCCATACAACCAAAAGGAAATTGTCATAATAACAGTTCATAATCATTTAGTTAATTAACCTACCATACAATTAAAACTTACTTCTGCACTGGACCAAATATATAGCACTTATCTTTATACTCCTCTGCTTACTTGAATAAGAAAAAGAAAAAAAGTCTTAAATTTCATTAAAATTTGTCTTAAAAGGGTTTTTAAAGATGTTTAACTCTCTGATACCTGCAGACATTCTGTAATATAATTTTGTAACTCCATCTGCATCTTATTTGCTTATATTTCCTCTCTCTCTCTCTCTCTCTCTCTCTCTCTCTCTGCTGCCCTCTGTCTCTGTCCGTCTCTCTGCCTTTGGCCACAAGTTTAACGGAGGTGTCAGGAAGCACTCCATCGACTGCGATGAGCTCCACACGACCTCGCCACACCAAGTCCATGTCGTCATCAGGGCACCCTTCAAAGAGCACACTGCCCCCCATAGATGACAACACCGAGCTTAAAGCCAGGTGAGCAGCCAGAGCCTTTCACAGTCACGGTGGTTAATGGAGTTGCCATGTATTTGTATGTATTTTGACCTAAATGTGCAGTCTCGGCTAAGATGGTGATGTTGACACTATAATTTCCTTCTCACTCAGAGTGAGCTAAATCTCTGTAGCTGTTGTGGTACATCTGTTGAGAAATGCATGTTCCTGGTGTTATGTAAGTTTTTGTAAATTATTTGTTGTTTTTCTCCCTGCAAGCTGACGCTTTGAATTGTCTACCACAGACCGCCCTCAGTCAACTGAGATTCTTGAGTCTTTTTTTTTTTCATGACAGTCAGTGTGCATTGCAATACCACAATAAAACAGGTGGATAGGATGTCACAGAACGCACAGGGATTACATTACAATAGGGAATTATAAACAAAGGGAATAAATCTGCTGTCTCATTATTCCATCTCATTACTCCAGCAAAGCTGCATTGTAGCAATGCATTCTGTGTCTGCAGCTCAAATTGTCCGGCAAAATCTTTATGCAGCTGTTTTAATGAATTGTATAGATTTAAAATACTCAAATATGCTTGTATGACTCATGTATGTTGTATGTTGCACTTGATTATGACTGATTATGTTAGCTATTATATTTAACATGGTTCTCAGTGCATATTTCTATTGTAGGAAAGTCTATGAATTAAAAAAAAAAAATCGCCATATTGAATGGCCGAATCTGATTCAACTGAGGAAATTCCTGGTTGGGTACAGCCCTAATTGTTCGTTTCTGTATGTTCCAGCTCCTCCCCACGGGGTCCCTCTACCTCTCCGTCAGCCCACAGTATCAGCACCCCAGAGAAGAACCGTTTCCCCCGCGGGACCACCAGTCGCAGCACCTTCCATGGGGCTCAGCTCCGAGACCGCCGCAGTGCCACGTACAATGGCCCTCCAGCCTCGCCAACACTCTCCCACGATACGGGGGCTCTGGCTCAACAGCGCAGGGGCACCTCCACTGGGATCATCAGCAAGATCACCTCTAAATTTGTCCGCAGGTCAGTGGGGAGACACTTTTACTTTCTAACAGTTAATGCGCTCTCCTTTTGCAGGTGTTTTGAAATTAGTGCTAGAGTTGCAGACAATGGGTTCATGATGCCAAGCGTTCACTTTCTAAAAACTCACTAGAAAAAAGCTAAAGTATCCCACTGCCTGAGTGGCAAAAAGTGTCTGAAATTGTAGGGGAAATTCAAGCAAAACCTTGAGTAGAAATAAGTGTGACATATGTAAATAAATGCTCTGCAGTGAAAATGAGGCCACTCTGCGTGCTCCTTTAAAATGCATACACTCTGTATTCTATTCCCACCTCTTCACACTTTTACTCTTTGCTCTTGATGTGGCAAGCAAACATTAGAGCCTGCTTATCCATGTGGTAGTACGTTCTTTGTGTCACCTTGGTGCTCGCCCGTTTTCGTAGAGGCTCACAGCTTTCTCTCCTTCTTTCCCTGCATAGAGCTCTGTCTTTCAGGTCGGCCCGGAGGTAGGAGAATACAACGCTTGCTGCACCTGTCCCCTGTCCAAAAATAAACTCTGTGCCCATTATGACCTTGGCCTTTGTTTCCTTAACCCCTTATGTACTTGCCCACTACACCCTTGCCTACTGACACCCTTGTTATGCAGTGTACTCCTTGTGTCCACTCCCTCTCAGTAAAATCACAAGACCAAACCTCGCGGCTCACTAGCTTTTCCTATTACTTGCCACTAAGCCATGATATCTGCTTATCAAGCCGCTGACTTTCCTCTCCTTACTCTCCCCCCCCTCCTCCATTCTGAGCTTAAGAGAAAAGATCAGGCAAATTGTGGAGGCTTGAACAAGGATTTGATTACCTCCCTTTCCACTCCTTTCAGATCAGTGGGGATTAAGGAAAGGTAGCATACAGTGGAAAGGATGATGCATTTGATGATTGCGAAGGAGCTAGTATGTGCCTCAAAATCAGTCACCCCGTTTTGTGCTGAACCCTGAAACTCGGGAGTGTGGATTCTTTCCTGGCATGATGCCTGACACCCCTCTCTGTGTCCAGTGGTGACGAGGGTGGTGGTGGTGGTGGTGATGGTGTGGGGGAGGGGGCAATCTTGGCATTGGGTCATGGGAGTAACAGTCTATTCCTGGTTTATTTCAGGGTGCCTAGTGAGGGAGAGGCCAGTGCCAGGACAGAAACACCAAGGTGAGAAAATGGCGGGGATGAAATGTTGACAGAGAGCCTGTAACCAACCCGTGCCTCCTTCAACATCTCTCTTTCTTTCCCTATCTATCTCTCTCTTCTCCTTTGTCTTCTTCTCGCCTCAACCGCTGTTTCTGTCCCTCCAGGAGTGCGTCAGGTGACACTAAAGAGGACGGGGGCCGGGACTCAAAGCCTCGCTCGCTGCGCTTCACCTGGAGCATGAAGACCACCTCCTCCATGGAGCCCGCTGACATGATGAGGGAGATCCGGAAAGTTCTGGACGCCAACAGCTGCGATTACGAGCAGCGCGAACGCTTCCTGCTTTTCTGTGTTCACGGTGACGCTCGCCAGGACAACCTGGTGCAGTGGGAGATGGAGGTGTGCAAGCTGCCCCGCCTTTCGCTGAATGGCGTTCGCTTCAAGAGAATATCAGGCACGTCCATCGCCTTTAAGAATATCGCCTGCAAAATTGCCAACGAGCTCAAACTGTGACCGCAGATGGGAGTCTCAGTCGGTCTTGGGTGAGCTCTGGTTTTGGTCATCTTATCACTGGATTAGTGTTGACTACAGGACGAAATTCAGCACTTAAGGACCTCACCATGCAGAATCAGGGTGGACTAGGCTGGTCGTGTGCAATACTGGCCATGAATGTACTGTACAGGGTAGTGGATCTGAGAGATATCACTAGGTTTAACCTCTTTGGCGGAGAGATAGCAAAAACAGCTCACCCTTTTTTTCTTCCGTCCAGCCCTCTCTCTCTCACCAACCCGCTGCTCCTCGTCATAGGACTCATTCATGTAACACATGCAGTATGCAACTGAAGATGACCATCCCTGCAATAATGTTTTGAATCTCTTTTTCTAAGAGCCTCATACAGGATCTGCTCTCCTCGCTGAATAACCATTAAAATTACTGAAAGCTAAAGTAAATAGCCGCTTTTCCACCTGTGTTAAGTCAATATATAGATCAGGCTGGGTCCCATACTAGAACTATGTAAAAAAAAAAAAAAAAATTGTACTGTATGCATAACATCTGCAGGTACTGTATTGTATATTGATTTTGAGTTCTGTACAGAATTTTATTGTCAATAATGTGTCTTTTTTTTCCTCAAGATTTAAGTTCTTTCCTAATATAATGGATGTCTCTTAGAACATTATCCTTTTGGTCTGTGAGTTTTTTTTTTTTCTTTTTTTTTTAAGAGCCACCATTATGAAAATAGTGTTTTTAATTTTATTTAAAGAGCACTAAATTATTTTGTGGAATATTGAGGGATGTGTTCAAGCTCCCTTGCCTTTTATGTTATATTGTTCTATTTTATTTGCCTAAAGAAAAAACACACTAAGTTGCACCATATAGACTTGAGTAGTAAGTTCAGTTAAAACTGAAAATGTGTTCACTTTATTTTCTCTCAGCAGTAGGTAGGTGATATGGAGACCCTGCTGCAATTGCACAAGTTTTCCAGGGTGATGTCTATGAACATGAGAGTGTGCACCTGTATTTCTTTCATGTTAGTTTGGTAGTCCACAGTTACATAAAAGCAGGGTTTAAGATGGTTTACTTTAGAAAGAGAGGTCAGAACGTCTTTATTCACAGGAGTGAAGATGCATTAAAGTCAAACAATCATCACAAAAGGAGCAGCTTGTCTTGTGGATCCTTTCTACAGAGCCTATTTTAGTCCTGCTACCAGTGTGATTGTGCAGGTACTTGTATATCTCCTTGCTTGTGTTTTCTTTTTCTTTCTTTTTTTTTCTTTTTTCTTTTTTTGCGGATTTTATTGTATTTATTCCATTACATTGTAATGTGCTGCTTTGTAGAATTGAGGCGTGCACTTTGTTGGAGAAAATAAAAAAGGATTTTATTTGTTTGTATTTATTTTATTTTATTTCTCATGTCTGATTCCATAATTACACAACTAACTCAAAGTTGACAATTTCCCAAATTAAGAGGATGTATTAGTGTGTGTCAGTTTGCTTTGGGGACCTGGGATTGGCACTTCACACTGAAGCACTGTCATGTGACACAGCACCAGCAGAGAACTCAACAGTCAATGATGTAAACCTTTATTCAGTCTAAATAGCATGGTATTAGTCAATAACTTTATCCTAATAATGACACAATTGTTGTATTTTGCATACATGTGTTAGTCAAAGGTAACATTGTTAACAATATCCTCACTTTTTCATTTCAATTCCCTAACTCATGTGAAAATAGTTCCAAACACGCCCAAAAAGTTTTTCCTTACATATTATGAAAACACAGTGTTAATGTTAACTTTTGTCAATACTTTAAATGTTGTACAAACCATTAACAATAAAAATGTAAGTTGCAAGGATTTACAGCTAGATCCTCATACAACATTTGCGTTGATAATTTCCAAACTATAAACATAATTTTAAAACGATATCAATTTCCTTAACAAATAGGCCTATGTATCTAACTGGCGTGGTCCCTCTTAAACTTACAAAAGCTTCATTTACAAATCATTTAGCTTACAATTGGAAAGACAGAAAAATGTAAACATTTCATTTTGGCAGATTTGTTCAGTTAAACATTAATAGGTTAAAAAGTACCTTTTGTTGGCAATTTTCTAGAGAACTTTATGAGATTACAAATGTATAAACAGTGTTAAATCACATGAGTGGTTGAACACAAAAACCCTACTGGCCAATGCTAGATTTCATGGGTTAACGAACATGGACGTTTAAAGCGTTGCTTTCATTAGGATGGGATGGCCAACTTGAAGCCTTAGTCATGCATGAACATCTGACAACATTGAGTCTTATCCTAACTTGAGATACATGCATTTAACTCAGATTTTACATTTATCATGCACTGATGTCAATGGTAGATTTAAAAAAAAAAACTTAGGAGTAATGCCTGTCATTCTCAAGTTAGGATGCAACTAATAATCCCTTTCACTCCTGTACAAACAGCACCTTATGTGCCTCAACATCCAACTTCATACACAATAACCAATCAATCACATAACCTATTATCCAACCAATCAAGTAATCTATCATTCAATTACTCAGATCAATGACTAAGTGCTCATAGATCTGCGTCTTCCCTTTGAAACTGGAGGCCAGCAAGAACTGCCGGTTGTCTATGGAGGCAGGAGAGAAGGCCCTGGGTGCCTGGATATTAAGCTCCTGGAAATGGACAAACTGGCCCCTCTTGGCGTCCCAGCGGTACACTTGGGTGAAGGAGTAGTCGCTGCCCAGGATGGCGTATTGCCAGTTGCCCACAGCGAAGGGCTGGAACACCATGGAGCCACGCGAGGGCATGGTCTGCAACTCTCGAAACAGGGCGCCATCCCATCGCATCACTTTGGAGTCACCAATGAAGCGCGTCAGACAGATGAACAGATCGGTCTTGACCTGGAAATGCTTCACGGCGTAGACGTCCTCCATCTCCGGGATGTCAGTGCGTCGATCAAACAGCTTGGTGCCTTTATTCCACTGGTAGATGACCGGTCTCTGGGAGCTGCTGGACAGTATGAGGTGAGGTTTGGAAGAGATCTCCATGTACTCCACATCCGTGTCCCGGTACCACGGATGGAGTGACTGGTGTGAGTAGAAGCCATTACCGTTCCACTTGTAGATGGTGGTAGAACCAGCCTTGGAGCTGTCAGCGATGACAAAGAAGGATTCCCCATCTATGCGGAAAGTCTCAACATCATTGGGTTTGCGGATCTTGAGGATGTCAATGTCTTGGATCTTAATGAACTTGTTAGCAGAGATGTCACGCTTATAGATGTGTGAACCACCAAACAACTGAGCCACAATGATAAAGAGCTGATTGTCAATAACCAGAGGTTTACAAATCACTGTGGATGTACCTAGGGAGAAGACACAGAGAGGATAAATAAAGATATTATCTTCAAGCTGCCATGGGTGCATGTCTCCATCTAGTGGTGCATTCCTCTTCCAAAATCACCAGCTCATTCAAACTCACACACCCTTTTCACAGCTACAGCACAAATTTGAAATGATGTTCACTTACTGTCAATATCATCAAAGTTTCTGAAGACCATCTCCACATGATCCCACTCAAGAAAGCTACATTTCCCAATGAAGGGCTGAGCAAACACCACATACTGGTCATTCCCAAAGGAAAAAGCCTCCACAGATATAGATTCAAACTTTAGGGATTGGTAGGAAGCAAACTCTGTCAGAGAAACAAAAACACACTTAAAGTTGCTTATTGGAAAACAATTTAGTCAACTATGTTCAAAAAGATGTATGGAACCTAGGTTGGATATGTGCAAAATTGAACAACAAATGGTGGACTTCAAATGAATGTAAAATACCAATATTTAAATCTTGGTTTCAATGATTTATCAAGTGTGTGTCAGTCGATAGATCACCTGTGGTGATGCAATCGAAGGACTGCGGCACCAAGTCATTGATCTTCTTGTCCAGATGGGTGGCTGGGCCTTTGCAGTAAATCTGGTCCACTGTAGCATTGGTGTGGTACATCCACTCCACCAGCCACTTCAGCTTACAGTCACAGGTGAACTGGTTCCCCCGCAAATCTCTGAAAGAGGAAACCATAAAAGCTAGTCTCTCAACCCTGCTAGCATGCTCTCAGCCCTCACTGTGGATTTTATTGTCACAGTCTGCACTCATTGAAGTGTGAAAGCTGGCAATGCTCTCTGCTTCATTCAGTCTCAGGATGGAAAGTGCATACCTTAATGGTCTTACAAGGTATAGAGAATGCTGCATGCAACGGAGTGCTATCCGTGTTTGACCATGGAAATGGACCCTGTGGTCTCATTAACGTCAAGAGCAGGTAAGGATCAGCCACTGAACTTCCTCAGTGGGTGATAGATGGCACACTATCCTTCTTCCTCAATACTGCATGCAATTTTAATCACATTAAATGTACTAGCTGCCCACACATTTTTCAAGCCTTGGCTGAAATGGAATAATGATGAGCCGTTCCATATATAGCACACTGTACAGAAACACATTGTCCACAAATACAGTACAGTATGAGTTATGCAACACTATGCAATTCATCTCTTTGTTTCACCACAGTGCTAGGCATCAGCTGTGACTGTAGTGGCTATAAAATCCATACTTACACTTTGGTCAAGGCCTCGAGGCCCTTGAACACATCTTTGGGCAGAGTCTCAAGATTGTTATAGGCCAGACTCCTGAAAAACAGAACCAAAAACGCCAACCATACTGTAACAATTGATAACTTTAACTCAATCCTGAATGTGTTCTTCTTCCATCATCACTTGGGAGTTCACCTTACTGCACCTCCCCCAAACATTCCTGTCCTGCCTGCATTTAATTAGCTTTTAGTGTTTTCTTTATTATACTAATATGTTCTGCTGCTTTATCCTTTTGCTTGTTCTTACCACTGTCTTGTTGTCCCGTACTTATTACTGGGCTACTCACAATGCAGAAAACACAAATCTATATATTTAAGAATATATCTATATTGTTGCCATTGCAAGCTTATATGTGCACAACTAAATGTTATCTAAATGTTAGAAATGAAAATATTAGATGCATTCAACCCAAGACATGAGAGGAATTTAATGTAAAAGTTAAATACATTCACACACTGCTGAATTTGGATGTGACTGTATGCAGTGCTTCCTTGCAGTAGAATGTAACAAAATGTTGAGTTTGGGCATTTATTGCCACTCCAGAGACTGGAGGCAGGAACAGAACTTATTGTGAATTTGAGGAAGCATGAGTTATTTTTAGCTCAACCTCCTCAGCTATACCATGGCTTTCTCAACAATGAAAAGAGCAAAGTAGATTGGCACGCTTGTATTTGGATTATGGCATACTTACATGTCCACAGTATGCAGCTCTAATAGTCAAGTCCTACAGTATAATTAACTGTAGGCTCATGCTTTCCTTTACCAGACTGAACATCAAGGCTGAAATACTCAGGTCTGGTTTCAATCTTCTCAAAACCACTTTTTTGACATATTGGACCTATCTTGGTCTCAGCCACCACTGAATGCTGTCTAAAAATATAGATTTATTTTCACTCTAGTACTACAAAAAATTCAAGGAATTTCTCCTATAGAAACCTGTGTATTTAATGGGTCTCAAATGTCTATACAATGGTTAGTTAGAAGCTGAGAGGTTATGAGAAAGAGTGGATTTGCAAACTCCGCTGTTTATCTTTTTAAAAAATCCTTAATCATTACTTCTTATATTTGTAAAGACATTAAAACATGTATTGCCTATTTTAAACAAAGACTCTAGTGTCAGTCTTGACTTAGCTAGTCTCAGCTTTCTTTGGACCTGGTCTTGGATGTTGTTCTGGCCTGGATCTGGTGTTGAAATTGACCTTGGACTTGACCAAGGTGGTTTTGACTACAGCCCTGTCAAATATAATATAAAGGTTATGACAGAGAATATCTACTGTCAAAAAAATTGCTGCAATTTTCCTTTAATGTGTTTTGCTCCATTTGCAAAGAGTGGACAGTGTTTGTCTCATAATCATAACAGCTGCATGCTGTTAGGGAAAATGTCTGTGTGGCAATAAATGTTGTGTAATGCTGTATTTCCCTGGCACAGCACTTTCCCTGCACCTGCTGACAGAGGAGGATACTGACTACTAATACAAATATGCAGAGATCAACCTCAAAATAAAAAAGGCTTCTTTACATTCTCTCTCTTTCCCAAAACATCATCTGTAATAAAAGTATGAAACTCAATTAAATCACAAATTTATAACATTGTTCCCAAAATTTTATACATAAATACATCTAACACAATATCTCTACACCTTGCCACTTCTACCAGTCACTGATAAACATACTTACAGATGTACTAAAGTTTTCAGCCCACGGAAAGCATGTGGTGATATCGACTTGATTTGGTTGTTCTCAATGAATCTGAAAAAGGTATATTTAGTATGAGGAAGGAGGCAATTTTACCAAATGATGTTCCTCTGTTGCACAATATATATTCCTGGTAAACTTGTGTCATTTACTCACAGATACTCCAGATGAGGAAGTCCAAGGAATGCATCCTCATTTATTGAGTCAAAGGTGTTGGCGGTGAAAAGGCTGTGGAAAGACCAGCCATGACAATAGTTAATACTCACATGCACTATACAGATACAATGTACATAAAATTTAAGGAATTTCACATATCAAGTTCACGATCGGATAATAACAAACTGCCATCCCAATAAAACACCTTGGCATTGCTACATCCTTAGAAAAACTGGCCTGTCTGACAGAAAACCTTTCTTCTTGCCACTAATTCAAGTAATTCAAATATGGCAGGGGCAAGGAAAAACACTGCAATAGGATTCCTGAAGTCTTGCATATTTGTTTTGAAGAACACAATGACTCAGTCAATACCCCACCCCATGAGACAGGAGTGTAGGGGATTCCCTCTTCAAAGCAGGGATTCCCCCTAAATAAGCATCAAGCAAAGACCAGATGAAGCCTAGTACAGAAGCATATCAGGCAAATGCTGGATGTAAGCCCAGAGGGATATTACAGCAGAATTCTACATGATGTGCAACGTGACAAAAGCATCATCTAGAGAAATCACCTGGGAGAATTTTCATCTTCTAATAAAAAAGAACATGACTATTTGGTTCCACAATCCAGTCAATGCACCCTAATATCCTCCAGCCATGCAACACAACCATCACTAACACTGAGAGATTATTATGGAGAGCATCAATGAGAGAGAGATCTGCTGTCCATTTAAATATGGCGTTGATCACCTCACAAGGGACTGACAGCATGTAACAAAGAATGAAGAACAAAAAGCTCCAGGGAGGTTTCTCACAGGAGGTGCAGGGCAGGCGTGTGGATGAAGCTCTCTTTCGGGATTTCAGTGAATTCAGACTTCACGAATGATCTGTGGGGGCAACACGGAGAGCAGATTGTTAGCCTTTAAACGCACTGTCTCAGAGAAATAGTCATTCCAGTCTGTTCCTTGGATACCTAGTACTGTGCAGCAGCACACACATGAAATTCATGTTTCAGCCACCAAAGAGGGCCGACCATGCAATCTAATCCCCTTTAATGACAAGCACAGGTTTGAAATTGATCACCTTTGTATTATAAAACATGCGTAATGATAAATAAGACTTACAGTGATATGACATCGGAGGGAAAGCTGCGAGGGATCAGTCCTGCGCTTTCGCACAACGCGTTATCTTTGGTACATGTACATGATGAGGGACAACGAGGCTGCCTGGCTCTCTTGCTGTCCACTACAAGTAAAACAGACGCCACCAGAAGTAAGCCAAGCCAAGACAATCTTTTGGGGATCTTGGTTGCGTTTTCCATCCTTGCGAACCGCTGCGGGCACGACCTGCGCGTCGAATAATCCTAAACATGAACCAGGGTCTCCGTTGTGGTCCTTCTATCTGCTCCTGGAGGCCAAAGGAGGCTTTATCCGCTCTTGTTTATTATCGCCAAGTGCCGTGCGCCGCTGCCTTGGAGGTAATTTCATCCAGCAAGTCGGACGCCCCGTATGTTGCGAGGGCTGTAATGCACTACACCTCCAGAAGAAAAAGAAGGAGAAGGAGAAGAAAAAGAAGAAGGAGAACAAATATACCCCCTTGAAGAAAAATGTTCAATTTAGACAAACACTCCAATTACAGCTCAGGAAAATACCAGCTGGCGCGGTGACAATAACACGGTGTGAGGGCAGGTGGGTATCCCAGTGGGAGCCGACGCAGCATCTCCATCCAAAGCCACGCCTATAATTCAGGCTCCTGGAGGATTCCGCCCAACACGGCTTATTAATTTTTCGTGAATCAGCTGTAGAGATGGTTTTGGTTGGAAGCCCTTATATGAGCGAGCAGATATGTCGCCTATAGCGCAGACTCACGCTGTCTTTCTATGCGGGAGGGAAAATCCAATGAAAATGAAATAGGAAAGCATAACTGTGATGCAGTATAGTCCAGCCAGCACCTAACCGGTGGCTATGTATAGAGCTATATAATAATAATAATAATAATAATAATGATAATAATAATAACAATAATAATAATAATAATGATAATAATAATAATAATAATAATAATTATTATTATTATATATTATTACTACTACTACCACTACTACTACTACATTTCTATTTCATTTGGCTACTATTTTTTATTTCCTATAACTTTAATAGATTTAATGCATAGTGTTCAGTAGGGTTTTTCGCTGATTTGCAGCAAGCTCAAAGGTTCCTTTCATGGTTTGTGGTTTCTATGGTGATTGGGAGATGTAAATAATGAATGTGAGCTTGCCCTCTGATTGAGGGGTGTGGGGAAGCCCACTGTCATGCTACTGACAGCTGCTGTGCTTTTAGTACAGCCTCAGTGAAATGCCCCCCCATCCCCCCACAGACAAAGAACAGGTTAGCAGAGAGAGTTTGCCTCTTTGGCCCCTCACCCTGTGCATCCTGCTTTACTGCACAATACGCCGTTGATTGCACAATGCCTCACAGCCCACAAGTACCATGGAAACATTAGAAATAGAGAGAAGCTGCAGCTCTCCAGTGAACCCTCACAGTTTGATGGGAATGCTCTTTCCTGCTGTGCCGGACATGACTATGTGCAGCTGAGCTACCCAGGATCCTCTGGGAGCTCTAAAGGTCCTGACCATCTAATTTCTGGATCCCCCAGAGCTCGGAGATTAATATGTTTACTCACTGTGCTTGGCAGGCCTGCTTAGACAATTCTGGGAAGAGCCATGTGCGAAGGTCTTTAAAAGCCCTCTGAATAAAGACATGCTGCTCTGGTCCTCCAATCTCTGCATCCCTGATGTGATTAGAACATTTGGTATCCAATGTCTGTTTTCAGTGATAATATAATTTAGCCTGTAAAATGAAAGCACGGCATTCAGGGTAGTAGTTCATGCACTATGAGCTGTTCCATGGTATGCTGATGACTCTTTTAGAGGGAAGAGAGGATGCGGTGGAAGAATAAAACTATTATTAGTGAAAAACACATCTACAGGAAGCTACTTACTCCTAAAAGGAAACACATAGAAGGAAAATGTGGCTTTGGAGAAGGTGGAATGGAATGAAATTCATAAATCTATAATATATCCCATTTGTTATGCACAGCTATTGGGCTAAATGGTGAACACTGGATATTATTGTTGTGCTGTTTGATAGTTCATGTCTGTGCTTCATAAATGCCATCATTCATCACCAGAATAGAACACATACTGTCCGGAAACTATTTCCCTCCAGCAATATTCACAACTATTGATAATACAGAGTCTGGTGTTGTCTTCCTCATGTGATTATAATGCCCTTTCATGGATTTTTTTGGAGCCTGTCTAATTTTTTTGGATTGCTCTTACTTGCCTCCCATTTGTTAATAACTACCATATCTGAACTGACATGCAGTACTAGGCCAAAAAAGCCTAGGACTGAAAATCAAAGCATTTTCCTCACAAAAACTTGCATTATGTGTGACTGTGCTGGGCAGCTCCCAGCTGTGAAAGTGTGTAATTGTATGAATGTGAAGTAGGGTGTTGTTAAAAAACAGAGAGCGTGATCGGTCGGCTTTCCCTGGGTAAAAAAAGGTTAAACTGCACTGTATACATATTTGCAACTTTACTTGAGATTGTGTTTTTGTGAATTTTATTCACTTTGAAAGCATCCATTCAGTCCAGCCAGGCTGTCTTCAGGGAGGCAGACCTCCCCACTAGAGGGAAGTGTAGATCCAAGGTTTGGCCTTGTCACAGGTTGATTAATCC